>VURO01049621.1:53578-93529 GCA_015108175.1 Pelvicachromis taeniatus | reverse complement strand
TTTTTGGTGTGTTCTTTTTTTTTTTTTTTTTTTTGCCTCCTGTCAGCACACAGTGAAAACGTCAGAGATTCTAAAGCAGTGACTAACGGATATGAAAGCTATAACTATTTATTTGCGATGGTGGGAAATGACGCATCCAACATGGAAACCTACACTGTTTTGGTAGTTTTGGTTATCATTCCTGTTGGTTTTGATAAATGACTCACTAACGTCATTGTTGAAATCACTTGCAGGATTTAAACAAAGTTTTGTTAGTGTATCCAGGAAAAACAGGGGTAAATTTCCCCTGATTTCAAATTGAGATTAATGATCGCTCTATTCGTTAAAACGTCTTGGTCACAAAGAAGCTATTGTTTCTGCAACGGTTAGATTTACTGTCAGGGCGATCCGAATGTGACATCTGATGCTTTTAAAATAAAGTATATATGTTACAGAAGAGCAGCGCATCCAAAGTAAAACAGACTAGTAGAGCAGCATTTTGCCTGTAATCATATGTCTTCACAATCAAAGCATTTCGCCGATAGTTGTCAGTGCATCCAGTGTTTTCCAAAGTGTAGAGAAATATAGGGTGTAAACAAAGCTCATGTTGCAGCCACCAGTGCATCATTATTTTTCATGTTTCCTGTGAGAAAGTTCATACAAATAAGACTTTTAATGTGACACTTTCCAAAACACTGGGACACTTGTGTGGTTACACAACCTCCCGCATTTGTTTTAGTTTCTGAATGCAGTTGCAAGAAAAACCTTGTTTGGAATTATGGTAGTAATACCAAAAGTATTTGTATATCCATCCATTCATCCACCCATCCATTTTCTGCTCTTTTTCCGGGTCTGGGTCATGAGGGCAGCAGTCTAAGAAAAGATGCCCAGATGACTCCCTCTTACCAACCATCTCTTCTAACTCTTCCCAGGCACAGTGAAACTTTCCCAGGTCTGCCGAGAGATGGGATTTTGTCTCCTGGGTGTGCATGGGGGTCTCGTCCAAGAAGGATATGCTTGAAGCACCTCACCTGGAGCCATCCTAATTAGTTGCCTCATCCGCCTAAATGGGAGGGTTGGCGCCTCAACTCTGAGTTCCTCCAAAGTGCCAAACTCCTCACCCTTAGGGAACCTGTGGCCCTACCTACCGCCACAGGTGAGTACGGTGGCTTTAGCTCAGGAAGTAGAGCAGGTCACCTACTTATTGGAAGGTTGATAGCATTCCTGGCTGCTCTGGTCTGTATGCCTTGGGCAAAATCCAGTCCCGAGTGGTTCTCTGGTATAGCCACTGGAGTATAATTATGTAAAAAGGACTTAAGCATATGGAAAAAAGTGCTCGTTGGAATGGGTGGAAGTGCTTTTAATGCCCAGGTAAGGTAGCAAAGTGGTGTATAAGAACCAATCCATTTACCATTCATATAAAACCTGCCCCCAGGTGAGGGTTGATCAACTGATTGATTCACCTTCAAACAATTCTTCAACACAACAGACGACTGCAGAAGTGCCTTTCAGCCTCCGTGTCTCATGACCCCGAGATACTTAAATTGCTGCACTCCACCTTTCAAACTTTTAGGCACCAATAGGCTGCAAACTGCCTGGGGCAATTTAGCAATTGAAGTCAAAAGAACAGCATCATCTGCAAAAAATGTGATCCTGAGACCACTGAACTCAACACCTTCAAAGATTGTCCATAAAAATCATGGACAGAACTGGGATCTGATCTGATGTACCTAATTGACCACCACTACTCTACTTACTGTATATAAAGCTTCTGTACTCTATTTGAGCACTCAAAGTACTTTATTACTGCATGCCTCATTCATTCATTCATTCATACAACTGCTATTAATCTGACATTCACATCTCCAGTGGATGCATCATTGCAAATCAGGTTTCAGTACCTTGCTTAAGAACCTGTTGACTGGAGGAGCCATGGATCAAACTACCAACGCAGTATGAAAAAAAAGAGTGCTTGGACATAATGGACAGGTTTTTGATGGGGCTCCCACACAAACGCAAAGCAGAAGGTGAAGCATCGCTAAATATGTTTGCAATCCAACTTCTTGAAAAACAAAGCAAAAAATGTTTGGGAATCACTGTTGTGGTGCTCAGAGCACAAAAGCAGTAAACCAGTCTGTTCGCCATTCACTGGCAGTAACTCACCAGCAAATTGGTAGAGTCCCTCAGATACGCTAGTGGGTTTTTTTTCTAGTTGCCTTTAATTCAATTCAATTTAATTCAATTTTATTTATACAGCGCCAAATCACAACATCAGTCCCCTCAAGGCGCTTTAAAATGTTAGGTAGAACCTACAATAGTACATACAGAGAAAAACCCAACAATCATATGACCCCCTATGAGCAAGCACTTTGGAGGTGAAAGTGTGAGAAGCAGGAATTTATATTCAATTCTGGATTTAACAGGGAGCCAATGAAGAGAAGCCAGTATAGGAGAAATATGCTCTCTCTTTCCAGTCCCTTTGTTTCACTTTGTAGGGATTACCTGCTTTCTATCCTCATGTAATCGGGTCATAAATCACATATTGTTATAATTAAACAAAATGACTTTTAAACCCACAGATTGTTCCTTTTATATCTGACTTTTAGGACCTCCAAGCCTGTAGTTATGCTCATTATCAGTTAGAGCCCCTCCTCATCCTTTTCTTCTTCTGTGGTGCAACCCTATAAATTTGGGGTACCCCTTTGGCCACTCCCCTTTTCTACAATTCCCCTGTGGGAGAGGTTGGTGTCATTTCTTTTCCAACGCTGTGCAACACATATATACTTTATATTTAGCCACCTGATGTTTCTGATTGTGTGTTTTTAGTTCATTTTGTCATCATTATGCTTGTCTTTACTAGATGCTATGAAAATGTAGTACATGTGTGCCACATAGGCACTGTCAATGCTAGCATGAATGGTTAATTCTTGCTAGCTTGGAAGTTGTGGTGAGTTGTGCTAACCCTCGTCCCAACTGTTTGTATTTGGTTGTAGGAGCTGGAGCAAGTTATTTACTTGGAGGTCTTTCTTTCTTTTTACCTTTCATTCTCAGACACAACGCATTGACACGCCAGTTACACTCACATCAAGATCTGCTCCCTTTCTCTGGGTTGCCTTCTGTTGCAAAAATCAGATTAGCTGCCCCGTCCTCCGAAGCCACATTCCAAATACTTTGGAGCTCGGCTGTGGAAACGAGTTAGGGCGTTCTGGAATAACCAACAAAAAACAGGATTTGTTTTGCTTCTAAGCAAGGTAGAGCCATTCAGGTATCACTAGCAGTACAGCACAATACTGGCTTTTAGAGCTTAAAACCACCACTTTAGCACATTCATGGATAGAACCTGATCAGCTCTGTGTACGGTTTAGTTAGTGAGTCACAAATATGTGGCAGTACAGATTACAAGTTTTACAATTTCACTACTGTTTATGTTCAGTTCCGCCATCTTGGAGTGTTAACCACTTTGCCAGTGGCAAAGTCCCGTTAAGTGGATGTTCCAGATTCAAATTCCAGCTGCGAACTTGGGAATTCTGACTTCCAACATATTCGGGAATGCAACATAAATAAACTGTTTCATTTGGGTCCAGCGTTTAAGTTGTTGTACTGCTTGTTACATTGCTTTGGGTTAACCTGCAAAATGTCCAACACATAACTGTGTTTTGTTGTCTTTATTTCCACATAATTAGAAATAACACAGGTTTAGACCCAGGATCAGGTCAAACGCCCAGTCAGTCACCCTCCACCTTGTTCACATGCACATTTTTAAGGATAACCTCTTCGTATAAAGCCCTATTATTTTGCAATTTAAAAAAATGTACTCCTCTGACGTTACAGCTCTATAAGTTGTTATATTATCATGCCATAAATATGCAAAGAATGCGTAAATAGGCTGACTTTCTTGTGTTGGAAAAGAGTGCACAAACCCTGGCTGCAGATTCAAAACAACACTGTCCCGCTTTGACCCTGAATGCAGCCTGACTCACAGTCGAAGTGAATGGAGAAGAGTTTGGTAACCGGGGCCTGTCAGTGAAGGACGCACTCAAACAAACCCTCCCCATCTGAAAAACCCTCAGAGAGCTTCTTTCGCACGCGAAGGTGCCGCTCCGGCCCCCTCGTCCTGACATTCTCAGGTGGTGAATTCAGAGCGAGCGTGTGGGCGTGTGTGCGGCCGCCCCCCAAGTTTTGGGGGGCCGACAGTCCAGACTGTTATTGCTTGCACACACACACACACTGACTCGGCTCGTCTAGCCTCTTCGCTCATCTGGCATTGATTAACATTACCACTTCCCCACACACACACACACACACACACACACACACTGAAACATGAGTTGTGGTCTGTTACTGAGTAAATTGGGTTGGGATATACACACATAACACACACAAATGTGCACACACACACTAAACAACGAGTCATGTGACAGTGGCATCCCATGAACTCAATCACCCCTTCAAAATAAAAGCTGGCTTTGGGACTTTGGGTCTCTTTTTTTCTTCCTTTTTGGAGGGCCAAACTTTTCCAGGACTTTCCAGGTGTGGCTTGTGAAACCGCAATTTAAGAATTTTTAGTAATCTGAAACCTCTGGCAAGCCGTACAAGAACTACAAATATTAACCATGTCATTGCAACCAGTTAAAGAGGCAGATGCTTCCAAATTGTTGTGCGCAACATTGTTTTTTGCTGTATATTAACCAAATAGCACATTTCAACAGCTCTAGTAGAAACGAATGAAACAACTTCTGATGCAAACCCAGTGATTTTGTTCTATAAGCTGGCCTGAAACATGACAGAAACCTCTCAACTTAGAGACGATTTCAAGAGTTACTCCAAGTCAACTTTCAAAGGTTAAAGGATTTGGTCCTAAAGAGAGAGCGGCTCGGCATTTCTACAAGCTCCGACCACACCGGAGACGTGCTTTGACACTCAGCACCAGGTCAAAAAAATCTGTCTTGTTAAATATGATATATGTTTCACATTCCTGTAATGATCTTTGTGGGACTGGTGGGTGGGGAACTGGACTGTGCCAAACCTCCCCTCTGTTTCTCTGAAAAAGGCAGCGTGAGTGCCGAGAAATTAGCCGTTTCTCCAGGGAAATTCATACTGTCTTTTATCTTTTTTTTTCTCCTTTCCCCGCTACAAAAACAAGAAAAAGAGCAGTTCCAGCTCATTCTTTCCTTGGCTGCCGCACCACTGTTGTTACCGAGAGCTTTCTGTTAGCTCAAAATCATCTGATGAACAATGAGCTAGTGCATCATACATAAAATTTCCCACTTTGACGGAGCTCCAGCCACTCAACCGTTTGGGCCTTAATGGTGTTTTTTTTTTGCGGAGGGAAAAACCTGACAAAGTCCAGACTTTTATTTTTTACGTCCTCACCTGCTCGATTCTTAGCGTGTACAGGAGAATTATGCAGATGCTGTCTCATCGCAGGCTCATAAAGCTGAGAATTAATCAACCATCACATTGCGCAGTTCAAAGCTGCCCTGTGAGCTCTCTCCTCCTCTGTTGGTGTGAGTCAGGTCTGTTAGCTTAGCTAAAACAAGCATCGGCAGCTGCTTAGTGTCACATTTAAATGCTTCAGGTGGAAGCTTCCTTCAGGCAAATCAGATAGTAATGGGGTTAGAGATGCCCGAGACATTTTTTTAATCTAAAAAATGTAAAAAAAAAACCCCAATAAAACATTTGGATCAGTGTATGAAAACTATGCAAACACCTGCTCAGGTTTGTTTTCAGTTATTCAAATGGGAGTCTGCGGAGGTGGATATTTGAGCAGGTGGGAACGAAATAAACAACACATCCTCCAGTTCAACTATTCATTCAAAGAACCTCACGCAGTATTTAACCATTTGAATATTGCGTGCAATTTTACAAGCAGTACAAGGAGAACGGATAACTACGTGTACCAGTACGTAAACTATCTACATCCTTGCAAATGATAAACTAATCATGTAAAATTATCAGGTTAAGTCTTAAAGAATAAACATTTGACTTTCTGATGAGCCTGCGCCGTGAAAACTACAACAATGACTGATGATTGATCTCAGGGTGAAACAGGAAGTCAACCATCAGGAAGCTGTCCTGCATGAAGCTTTAATTATGAGCGTCGTCTTCCTCTTTTTTCAGCTGCTTCCTTTAGGGGGTCTCCACAGCTGGTCATCATCTCCATTTCACACTCGTCTTCACCCACTCCACCCTGCCTGCGCTCTCTTTACATCAGTCTCTCTCTCATTCACACACATGTATTCTGTATTCCTGTTGTTTCCAGAGCATACTTCCACCTCTCCAGGCTGTCCATCACTTGCTCCATACTCTCACTACAGATCACTTAATTAGCAGCATGCAAAGAACTATGTAATAAGTTTTGCTTGGTGTCAAAAAGCCATCCACATCCACAGCATTACTCAGCAGAAGATGGCAGTATAATCTGTCAAGGTCGTGGCATATTTGTTAGCTTTGTTGTGCTTCTTCATGTTCCTGTTTCCTCCTGTGTTCTGTGTTTTTCCGACTCTTTCAGTTGTCTTTTACTTACCTTTGAAGTTTTTTCATGTGTCTCATTGTGCCCTTTTCCTCTTTCAGAACCATTACTGTTTACTGTGTAAAGTGGTAACTTCTACAAGTTACCACAAGGTCAGCTGTTATCAGAAGCAGAATGACTGTTATGATAAGTATGCCGATGACTGGTGATAACTGCATGGCTAATGCCTTTCTGCAGCTGCATCCTGATAAGATGGAGCTACTGATCGTTGAAAGTCTGGAAAACTCAAAACTGTCCTAGAAACACCACACCTGACTGTGCTGAGGTTGTTACACTAGAACTGATTTTAATGTGACGTGCTGGGGACATGATAGTAACAACAAACTAGCTTGACCCCGATGTTATCTTCCACTCCACCTCCACCTCCACTTTTTATGCTCCAATGAACATACTGTCTCTATCGGAGTTTAAAGCCAACTTTTCATTATACTTTTCCTGCTTTTATTAGTTTTGATGCATGGACTACTGTCTTATTTAAGTCTGCCTTTTATTGTTTTAATTGATATTTAAGATTTTTGATTTACTTGCATCTGTCTATTGATTCAACATTTCATTATCAACAGAGAGTTGTGCCGTGACCTATTTGGTCGTGCTTTTGAGGTGTTTTCTTTTCATTTGCTCTCTTTGTTCATTGAGTTTCTCCATATACATTTGTGTCCTCTCCTGAATAAACACTGACTCTGCCTGTCTGTGATTTTCATGTTGTGATTCTGAAAAATACACTACAGATGATTTTCAGGTGAGCCTTTGTTTTAAGCCTCGTCGGTTTCAATTCAGCCATCGGTGGTGTGTAAAAATGACCGTTCAGCAGCAGTCAGGGTTTGGTTTGCATTGCTGGCAGTAGTCAGACCTGTTCCCCGTGGGCGACTCTTCCAGGACTGCCCTTTATCACCAGTTCTGCTCATAATTTTCAGAATTTCTCGGCACACCTTTTCAGTGACCTCAGCATCACCTCTCTGCTTTTTATGGACAATGTGGTTATTCTGGTTTTATCAGTTGGGTGACCTTTAGCTCACACTTGGGAATGAGAAGTCGCACCTCCAAGTCTGAGGCTGTGGTTTTCAGCGGGAAAAGGGCAGAGTGCCCACTCTGGGTCAGGGATGAGCTCCATTTCCAGGAGAAGAAATTAGATTATCTCTGGTTATCATTTTTATATGTGGGAAGATGCGAGCAGGTGATTGGCAGATAGCAGCGATATGGATGATCTAGTAGTGAAGAGGGACCTGAGCGTGAAAGCAAAGCTTTCTACTCTATTCTCACCTCTACTCAGAAACTCTGGGTACTGACTGAAACACTGGGATTGTGGAAACAGGCAGTGTTAATGAGCTTCCTCCAAAGAGGGTCTGGGTTCTTAATTAGAGAAAGGGATTGGTTATTCAAGAGGAGCTTAGAGTGGAGGGAGTCTAAGCACCCAGTCAGGATGCCTCCAGGATGCCTCCTGGTTCAGGTGTTCTAGGCATGTCAATCTGGGAGGAGGTGCTGGAGCAGACGCAGGAGAAACAGGAGAAATGATATCTCTTGGTTTGGCATGAGAACTAGAGGAGGGTCTGGGGTTGTGTGCTTAGATTGTCCTTGTGACCCGATGGATGGATGGATGGAAATTCAAAGCAAAGTATTAATCAAATTAGCAGTAATTTGATGATTTAATAAGAAGCATGCAGTGTTTCTGTTACAAGGTGGCTTAGGTGTGCTTGTGTTTTGTCTGACGGCAGTTCATTTCAGTTAACAAGGGTCACATGGTTTCAATTTGCAGCTTTTATTGGCTGATAAACACGCAGATGTGATAAATTTACTCTGACACTCAGGCTCTGTGTGTTTGTGTGTGTGTGTGTGTGTTTGGTATTTAACAGTGTGACATGAGCACACTCCTGTTTCTATAAAGATAATAAGATCAAATTACTTTTCCTGTATTGAAATTCCCTCATTTGACTGCTCACATCGCTTTCTTTATGTCCGATCTTTTGCATTTTCGTCCGCCCTCTCCCTCTCTATTCCCCCCTCTCCTTTAAATTCGGTGTTATTGATCATAACTAAACTGACTTGAATGTGATCGGTCACTGCGAGAGACTGTTTCAGTGCAACAGCACACACTGCAGGCCAGTGTTGGCATTACAACCTAAAAGGGTTGATTTTCTGTCAGTTTTCTTGCTGTCGGCCTTTTAAAAACCGAGAAATAAAATAATTTAAATTCAAATATAATGTTTTAGACATTTCATATTTAATAGATATTTGATTCAGAACCAAGGTATACTGAGGAAAAAAAGTATATCACAGATCATATAATACAGATCCATTTATAAATATAAATATATGTTATGAGTTGTTGTCGTTTTGATTATTTATGAACCTTTATTGCTGTTGCTGTCAAGTAGGATGCTGCAAACTTAAAGAAACCAGGTGTCCATGCACGTGGTAAGAGCTTGTTTGGATTTGTTTGGTTTTTTTTATTTTCCTCATGTTTCAACTCACCAAAACGTCCACCCGATTACCAGAAGTTACCAGAAGTCTGCGGTGACTCAAATCTAAAAACGAAGGCCAGACATTTATATTCAAACCATCAGCAGCTTAGAGGAATAACAACAATAATCTGGCAGTGTGGGTCGGAGCTGAAAGTGAAACCGGCCGGACCACACACACACACACACACACACACCCTCAGCTCCTTCCTGCAGTGAGTCCAAGTGAAGCTTTGGATGGAGCTGATGGCTGTTACCCGAAAGCATGAGTCATCGGGGACGACAGATCGAAGTAAAAACAAACATACTGAAGTTCTTCCACTCTGACGCATCCTGCTGCTGCTGGTCAGACACAAAACAGCAGCTCTGCCACATCAAGGCTTTGGTGGCTGTTGGGCTCAATCTGCTTTTAGGGCCTCACGGCCACCAGCGAGCTGGTTTCTCCTTGCAGGATATCTTTGCCATGCTACTGTCACGCTGTTCGGACCAGCCTCTAGTTTCCGTGATCATAAAACTAATATTTATGTTGCAATGGATCTGAGATTCACCCATTAAAACAGGCCCCCGAATGCTGTTTTCTCTAAATTATATCTTTTAAATATAACCATATGTAAGGTTTGACTTATCATCAATAACGTGTGTAGATTTCTGCAGTCAAAAGTCTGCATCCATAAGGTTTAGGGCTAAACATAAACACACCGTTTCGTTAATGTATGGAAAATGTTTTCTATGTTTTGTTTGCAAAAAGGCAAATTTTTTAGAAGAAGCTGTTGACAGACTGCAGTCACATATAAGCCCCAACACAATACTCCAGTACAGCACTTTGTGTGAGTGTACTCGGACTGTATTTGTAATTTCTTGAGCTTAAAAAAAGAAAATGGGCTGAAGGTCAGGAGTGCAGTTTCACATTTCAATCACCAGAGGGAGTTTATCTTCAGCACATCGATGCACCAGAAAGCCACACAGAGTCACAATGTGTCAAGTTTATTTGTGTTTTTTTTTTTGTTTTTTTTTTAAAGAAAAACATCAGTAAATAAAAGAGATTTTACTAGAACAGGATAAAATGAATAAAGTCTGCTGCAGAGGGAAACTGGAGCTTTGATGGTGGGAAAACAGACAGAAATGCATCACTCTGGGCTGCAAATTTACTCTGATTTTTCCTCGCTGTTGATTCATAACTGTCACGTGTTAGTCAGCTGTAGTTAGTTGTTTTTTTTACTTTGAGCTTAAAATATGACAACAAACACAATGGAAAATCACCAGCAGTAAGCACTCTGGTAGATGTTTATCTTCGTCTGCTAGGCTCATTTGACCTTTCAGCTTCTTTGGCAGGATGATGCAAAAACTGCCTGACAACATGGAGACTCGCAACAGCTGTAAAAGTTTTCGAAATAAGAAGCTTGTGAAGAATGTGAGATCTGAGGCCAAATTCTTGAAACGCTGAGAAAAACGACTTAGTGCTCAGGAACAAAATGTTACCTGCCAATATGCCTACATTAAAATAAAGGTTATTTAAATGTGTTGTCATTTATTTTGTGCGTCACTCACGAGTTGTTAATAATATGAACTCAATGAGTTGTTTCTGCTAGACAATCTTTATGCTGGCCCCAAGGTGCACAACACAGCGAGAAAATGGAAAACACAAGATGTACACTGCTCTGCCAAGAAAGAAAAGTCTGCCTGGATTTATGAGCTTTCCACTGGATTACTACTGCAGTCATTAATATATTTCTGCTGGCAAAAGCTTATTTAACACTAACAGATGCTGTGAGAACTTCTTTCTTTTGTTAAACAACCATGTTGGAGGTTACACTTTTTTTTTTTTTTAACAACAAAGGCCATTTCTGAAACTGCAAAAACTGGACAGTGATAAAAATCATGAAATGTAACCAGAGAAAAATGTTTAATGATCACATAAATATTTAGTGAAATCAAATCATAAAAGAATTGATAGTAGCGCACACGGCAAAGCTTAGAGCGTGTGACGAGATAATCAGGGAATTGGCACTGAAAGGCTGTACAGCCTTAAGGAAACCACTAATCAGTGATGCTAACTGAAAAAACAAAAGGCTCGAGTTTGTTAGGGAGCAAGCAGACTGGGCTCAGGAGCAATGGGAAAAGGTCATGCGATCTGACAAGTGCATATTTAGCCTGCTCCAGAGGGACGGGTGCTAGGGCTGTGCCACATTCACACTAGGGGCACAACCCAGGCACATCTCACAAGGAGAGCGGCTTCTGAGCAACAAAGCTACTTCAACGACCTCCAACAAAATACATTACATCGTAAAATATGGAGGAGAAGTTGAGGCTAAAAAAACATGGTTGAAGGCACATGAGGAGCAGATGCTAGCAGTTCATAAGGAAACAAAGTTAGCCTAGCATGGTTGTTGCACTCGCTAGCTGCACTCTATAAGACTGGAAAAAGTAGATGGAAATTTTTCTAATGTGGTTACGTGATGGAAAAACGGGGTTTTATTAAACAACTGATTAAAATGTGCCAGGTTTAAATTATTTTTCAGTTTTATTTTCTTGTTCAACTCCTTAGACTTACACGGTTCAGTTACGTTAGCACTGTTAAGCTAAAGTGTTTAGCTGTTTCCAAGAAAACCTTGCTTGGGCTACTTTTGTACCTAGATCTGACTTATGTTGTGGCACTGGATGTAAGGCTGCGTCACTACTATGGACTATAATGGTGCTGCTGATTGGTGCTGGCACATTAGCTAATCAACCATCAATAACAGCAGCTCAGTGGAAAAGAAAGACAATGCCCTTTGTTTTGTTTGCACTCGTAAATGCTGCTGTCTGAGATCAAATATTCAGACACAAATATCATTATCACAAATGTCCTTTAAATGTTTAATTTTGAGGTTATATCAGTCATCAGTGGGATGAAGTAGCATGCCTAGTGCCTACATTAGAAGCCTGTGAGGGGAGTCTTATGATATGAGGTTGGTTCAGTTGATCAGGTCTACGTTTATCAAAGATGTATGCTCAAATGAGGAGACCAGCTAACTGCGTGAATGCGCCGAATGACCAGGTTCTGTCTGCCCTGATGGTGCAGCCATCTTCCCAGATGACAATGGCAGCATTCATTGGGTTCAAATTGTGAAAGAGTGTTTCAGAGAGCATGAGACATGATTTTCACACATGGATTGGTCACAACAGAGTCCAGACCTTAACACCATCTTTGAGATGTGCTGAAGAACCCATTTATGCAGCCGTGTGACTACACTCACGGTCGATACAGGGTCATGGAGAAAAGTGAAGGTAAATCTGGAGGGAAATATGTGTAACAATGCACAAGCTTATCAAAAACGATGCCGCCAGCGTGTGAGTGTGTGACTTTTTTTTGTCAGATATATTATAGATAATATATTAAACATCATCCAGAAAACATATACTCATAAGAAACATTAAAAATGGAAAAGATTTTTTTAGAAAGCAACATAAAAAATTTGGAAAAACAAGATTTAAGAAAGATTTTATTGCTTTTGAATAACTTTTCAGTTTTTTTTAATTATGTTTTCTGCTGCTTTTAAACTGTTTTGTTCTTTTTGTTGTTTTTTTTTTTTTGTTTCTTTTTTTCTATTTGGCACCTCAGGGCCACCATAGACTCAGGATACCGCAGCCAGTCATAGCATCTAAATGCTTGTTTATAATTTATGCAACGTCGCTACATTAAAGTGGAGCTTTTAACGAGGAAACAATGTAAACACAGGTCTACCGAACACAAACCACATCTTAGTTTCTTTTGGCTTTTCACATTCCTGAGACAGGCTCACATTTCAGACAGTTGTGCTTTGCTCACATTTAGTGGTGCCAACGTGCAAAGTTGCTCAGTGCAATTTTTAAAATGGGCTACTTCTAATAAATGTTAAACTTCCCTTCTCACATCTTTGTTGTTTGATGCGTGCAACAAAGCTACAAAGCTCTCAAGCTAGCAACTTGAGTGAAACTTTTGTCACTATTCTACATTTTTTCCTCTTATTCATCCTCTTTGGTCGTCAGCGGTTCCTCAGATTGGAGCGCTTCATCAGACTCAACCGAGTCACCGTCACCGCTGTCCGCGTCCTCGTCTTTGTCGTCCAGCTCGTTGGTCACGTATTCGCCTTTATGTCTGGACAGGCACCACATCAGCACAGCGATGACGCAGGTCATTAACAACAGCACTACACTTACGATTCCTGTGAAGGCAGAGGGAAATATCATCACAGAGCCCGCAAAGATGCATTTAAAACATGAGTTTCAATGCATTTCAATATAGAATTCAATATTCTGCCTATGAAGTCTGCTCTGTCTCTACCAGAGATGGGTAGTTGTCATGGTGCTGGGTCAGCGACCCAGCGTTTTATGTTTTTTTTTCTTTTCATTGTCTCTGGCTCATGTTGTGTTTCTGTGACCCCTCTGTGCTGTTACCCCTACCCTCGTGTCCCCTTTGAATCAGGTCCCTATGTAAAGCCCACGTCTCTGCGTCTGTGTCTTCGCTTGTGTTTTGTGCTTCCTGTGTTACTTTGAAGGTCTTTGTCTCATGTCAGCGTCTCTAGTTTTGCTTTCCTGATCTCGTCAGCCCTGATGTCTCCCAGCTGTGTTCCCCTCCTGCCACTCATTCCCTCGTTATGCCCTGTCTATGTAAGCTCTGTGTTTTCTGTGGTCTGTGTTGCATTGTTAACGTCTCAACCCCCGTGCTGTGTGTCTGCTCGTGTCTCCCTGAGGATTATTTACATGCTCTGGTTTATTTTTGTATTTTTCAGTCAGCAAATAAAGCTGCGTTTTGAGTTCCACTCCTGTCCTCCTGTGAGTCTGCATTTTGGGTTCATTTTCCTGCCTGCACACAGCCAGCTCATGAAAGGTAGTAATGCGTTAAAAGTAACGTGTTACTATAATCAAATACTTAACTGAAATAAAATTCAGCAGATTCATGGTGATTCACTGTCGAACATCATAAGAAAAGAAATCACTTCTCACCTCCAATCAAAGCAGCAAAATCTCCGCTGTCATAGGTTTCTGTAAAGACATAAAAATGAAGGCAAACATAGGTGAAGTTTGATATCTAAATCAAATGATACACACTAGAGGTTAAAATATGAGCTTCTCTGTCAGATTCATCACAGAAAAGCTACATGTTGAGATAAAAATCAGTGAGAAAGACAAAATGAAAATTTAAATCCTTCTCCCAATCTACAGCCTCCTCACTCGTGTACTGTCACAAGCAGCAGCTCACAATATTAAGTTATCTGGAGGAAACAAACAGCTGTTTGTGTTTACATTTTCAGCTCAGAGTCCAGCCATGCGTGGCATTCAAACAATGGCTGTCTATTTTAGAGCCTCAGTGTGTGTCGAAGCAACATGACTGCAAGGCCAAAAAGAAACTTTACACACCATACTTTAGAAAACAAGTGAGCAAAATCAAGAAAATGATATCACTGTTTATGAGGTTTATGGTGTCTAATGGTTTTATAGCTTGTTGTAAGTTCCTAGGAAAGCATTTTAACTCAATAATACCATTTCAAGTGTTGTATGTAGGTGTGTTTGTTTAGAAATAACTATTTGTTTTCATGGTTATGTACACATATTGTTAGTTTTTTCTTGTCACTATGCGCAAATTTGTAACATATTTCTATAGGCAACAGTATCCGCTTCAAAAACAAACCATTAATCGATTAAGTCATGACAATAATGGTTTTGAGGAACCAAATAAAAAGTCAAATGATTGTTCAGAAGCACAAACCAATGTCTTAAGGACATGACTTTCAGATACTGTTGATCTGCTGTAGATAGCTTTTAGAGCTGATTGTTCTTCTTTTGTCTTCCACTTGTTTAGTTTCCTCATTTTTTTTTAAGGACACACTGCTGAGACATGCCAAGTTTTCAACTAAAACTCTTTGGGAATCGCCTTGTTGGTGCAAAAATACTATTTTATGTCTGTCAAACTGTGTTAACGTTGCTAATTCATAGATTCAATTAAAGAAACTTGAACAAATGATGTATTCTTGTGTTAGGCTGCTAGAAACAAAGTGCCTAAAGATGGAATTTGAAATGCATTCTTTGCTAAGTTGTCTGATATTTGAATGGTTCATAGGTCAGTGTTAAGTGGCTCAAACAAACAATCATTCCTCTGAAAATGGTTGGGTACAAGGACTGGACTGAAAATGAGTGAAAAAGCAGCCAATGTCCACAGAAAAAAACTTCAGAAAGCCTAAAGTCATACTGTTTGTTTGTAGGCTTCTGATTGGCCAGTGTTTCTGCATCGCCACCTGTTGCTTTGGCATCTTGACAGTGCTGAACATCATTTTTTGCATTTCACGTGGATAGACCTTTCAAACTGACAGTGAAATATCGCAGTTTTTTCAAAGATACCCGTGTACATGTGGATGTAGACTTATTAACAGCTGAATACGTCAATTTGTTGTTCAGATGTGTCAAATCTGTATATCTGATGTGTCTAATATTAATCAAGCAGAGAACAGTTTAACAACACTTAAGAAAAGACCTTTTGTAGATTTTTTAAATGTATATTGCATGTTAATGGGTTGCAACTTCAAATTAACAAACATTTCCTTCCTGGGGTTGCAGTTATGTTGCAGTTCCATGTGAAAGTTATTTCTAGGCTGCGTTGGTCTTGCCTGGCCCTGCTGTGGAAACGAGGACCGGTGGGTATGAGCGTTTCAGGCCCTTATCTCCACAGCGACAGACCCCCGAGGCGTCACGCTCGCTCCTTCCCATGCTCCACTCTGACATCAGGTTGATAAGACACTCCCTGCTAACGCACACTAACACCTCGGCGGGTTCACTATGCTTGCAGGGTGTTTGTCCCACAAACTGGATGTTGAATTTTAGTATTTATTATAAAAAAAAATGCTTAAGCATGGGAAAAGATTTTTCAACTGGTTTAAATATGTAATTCAAGCAAAAATAATGGTGCAATTACACAATTTATAAGGTGCTTTCCAGGAAATATTTTACTTGGAAATCATGTTGTGCACAGGTTTCTCCTGGTGCACAGGAGAAATAACAGCTGTAGGTAAACCAGCACTTTCAACATGTCACCAAATCGTCACCACTTATGTGGAGCACAGATCATCTCTTTTGTGTTGGTTTTTGATTTATTCATAAGAAAATAACTATACAAATGCAAATATTTCATTATGAACTTTAATCCTGTGGTCTACCTATGCTATATTCATTTTTAACAAATGTTAAGGTGAAATAATAGAAAAGACAATTTACACATTTTCCAGGCACATACCCTTGGGTCCTATCTTGGTCACAAGGTCTGAAAAAGGAGAGGGGCTTGTTCCTGACAAAGGGGGCGCTGTTGCGTGAGTGTTCATGGTGAAGTCACCTGTGAAGAAACGGCATGATTTATGAATAAAATTCTTCTTTTTCGTTTTGCAGTTAAACTGATGATAATTTAATTTACAGCTCGTGCAACTAATTTCCTGCAAAGTTTCCTCTTAATTATCTGTATTTTCACTGTAAATATTTGAGTTATTTTACACTGGACCATCTGGTGATGTAATCTCTCCTGGTTTTGGCCTGGGGCCTCCTCACGTAGGAAGTACCCAGGACTCATCCTGTAAGGACGATCCCACTCTACTCTGAGCCCTTCATTAAAGACCGAGCTCCTCACCGTCTCTCTAAAGTTGATTTCAGCCACATTTCTGTTGCTTGTATCTGGGATCTCATTCTTTAGGTCACAACCCACAGCTCGTGATGACAGGTGAGCACAGACTGGATGTGTTTTTACACTTCTATTGTGCTATTAATTCTCATTAAAATCTATTTATTTAGCTTTAAGTAATAAAGGCCATAGAAACTATTCTGTTAGGCTTAGGTGTTAAAAACTACTTGTTCAGAAAGTAAGAAGTAGTTTTAAAGTTTTGCTGACTATTAGGGATAAAAAAGGACATAAGCATGCGTAAACCTTGCCATTAGGGATGCAGTTTATATGGCCTCCTGGTGTGTGGCAGGCCCGTAGCTAATCCCTGATCAATCCTTGCTGTGATCAGGGACGTAAGTTTATGCAGCTGGTAAAATCCCAACTTTAATGCTGGTAAGTGTATCAACCAATCATATTAGCAATAATATACGGTCATGCATTTACCGCTTCCTATATTCATGCATTTAAATTTATTGTCAGGGGAATTAAATGCTCCGTCTTTCTGAGCGTTGACAGAGATTTGTGTTTGCAGCAAATATAAAGTAGAAATTGTTGAGACGAGCATGAGAGAAATGGCTACAGGCCTTACATAATACGTTGTTTTGCCTCCACCCAGTGAGTCTGCCTCTAATGACACATTACAGATGTGCACTTGAAAGCAAGACGAAGTTTGAAGATGCAGTGCAGTCTGGGAACTTTTGTAAGCGTTTAAAAATGTAATTAGAGCTGTTGAGTAATCATTGAGCAGACCTTTGTGATGATGATGGATGTAGCGGCTGCTCAACAGACTGACACTTATGGAACAGAGCGTTTTACTACCATCCAAACACCTTCATCCAGTACTTTATTCTGTGCTTGAATAACTATCACGCACACTCTAACGCTCTGATAGATGCATTGGGAGGAACTGGGGGTTCAGTGTCTTGCTCAAGGACACTTTGATGCACATCCTGAAGGAGCTGGGGATCCAATCACTGATTACCTGGTGGATGGCTCACTCTACCTCCTGAGCCGCCTCATCTTGGATGAGTTTGGCATAATGATGACGATCAACAAATTTCTATGTCTGTTATAAAACGTGATTCGGGTTGTTGAATCAAGAGTTCAGGTTTAGAGATGCCTCAGTATCCACTGAACATGGGTATTGATTTGTTGCTTGCAAAGCCAATGACCAGTGTTCCTCAGTTTTTGTTAAATCTACCTTTTGCTTGTTTCTTTCCCTCACACCAAAATTTCATTTTCTAGCCTGACATCTTTACAGTCTTATCAGTGCACACATGAAGCTTTTCACATGTGGTTTCCCACCACAAACAACACCCTAACTCGGATCCTAACATATTAGAAACTCAATACACAAAGGTGCCTGACATGGTGTTCAGTGTGAATCCTTGAGGTTTACGACCAACAAATTTTTACAGAAATGATTATGAGGAGCATATCCAGGAAATTAGCTGGAAATCCAAACAAACAGTTGTATTACCCTTCCTTTTAAAGTGATTAGTGTTAACTTATTGTATCGCGATCCCCTCAGGAACTATCTTCTCAGATTTGAATTCTCTGCCAGATGTTTTAACAGCAGTGAATTCAGTTTGTGTCGGCGAGCGAGAAATCCACTCAGCATGTCCAGTTGTGTCGGGGTTTGTCTGACCTCGTGAATATTTAATTTGCAAAATGATCCAGTTTAGCACATTTAGCCACACAATAGAGCCTTTCAAGGGAAATCCAGCTTTTTCTGACTCGTGAACTCGAGGTGTCGCACTAAAATGCATCCAAAGTGTCGACGTTTGCCTCTGTAACAAGAGTCATGCTTCGCGTAAACAGCTGCAGAGCATTAAAGTGTAATGCACAAATATGACACTTTAATCACCAGGTTATTCGAGTTTAATGCTCTTTAAGCATCCCTGACTGAGGTGACTAAGGTTTTTATTTGTTTCCACTAAAGCAGAACTTTAGTTTCACACATGCAACTTTTCAAATAAGTGAGAACAGATTGTTGACCAGTGACTATAACTTGAAAACAAAGTGCCCAACAGCTTGTTTGCAGAGCAGCTCGTTCTGCTCAAAGCAACACGAAACCACAACAAGGATTTTGATCTAAAGAGAAAAAGAAGCTCACCAGTTTCTGAGAGTCAGCGGGCAGCTCTTCTTACACCGACTGAGTGTACGATGAACAACACACACAATTCAAAACACACTCAAAAACACACAAACGCACACACGGATGGGTGTGGTGTCACTCCCCAGGGTCGAGATCTGTTCCCTGTCTGGCCAATAGCGGAGCTGACTCCACCTCTGTGATGCTAAACAGCCTGCAGATGTCTGAGTGCATGCAGCTGACAACGCCTCTTGCATCATCTGTTAACACACAGAGGAGCACTTAAGTGTGAGTGTGTTGTTTGGCTCTTGTACACATCCTGTACTGAATAATCTTTACCTACAGTTTGGTTATTAATGCGAATTTCTTCTTTTAGACAAATAAAGATGGTTTCTTAACAAGAAAAGGGTGCACAGCCTCAGAAACAGGGCTAAAGTAAAAGCTAATTAATGGACCTAAAGGTACATTTACCTTTTCAAATGTGAAAAAAGGTACCTGTATGTTCCAAATCTGTAATACGTGAATGGTGAATATTTTTATTCAGCCAGAAAGAAATGAGATATTCATTTTACTCTTCCGTGGCGACCCGAGGTAAGGTTTCAACATCACAGAAAGTTTATACATATTATTATGTATCAAAAATTAGGATAAGAAAGCATTTCCTTGCATGGTCCTGGTTACACTTATTCTTAGCTTCTCATATTTAAAATTTTCATGGTTCGTCTTCATCTCTCATGTTGGTTTTTTGCCTTCCTGTTTTAGTTTGAAAGTCTTGCTTTGGTTTGACTTCCTGCTTTTGTTCTTTTCCCTCCTTTGTGTATGTCAGATTGTTTTGTTGCCTTCCTATGTCTTTACTTGTGGTCTTGTTTTCTACTTTTGGAGTTTGCCTTTCTTGGTTGTCTTCAGTTCTTATATATAAGCTGTATATATGTAGCACATGTTTTGTTATATGTTTCGTTACATTTTTCCTTTGTGGAGTTTGCATGTTTTCCCTGTGCCTGCATGGACTTCCTCCCACAGTCCAAATACACGCATGTTGAATAAATTCTGGATTCAGGGCAGGAATTGGTGGTTGTCTCCACCTGCACTGTAATAGACTTGCACAGCACACTTTCATCCTGCTGTGTCACATAATACCACCAGTGCTATGCAAGGTGTATAACTATACCTGGCAATAGTGACCATCAAAAAAATCTTTGTTAGGAGGTAGAAGGAGTGGTGGAGTTTCAGCCAATAGTACCTCTGACCTTCACTCTGTTCACTTGTTGGTTAGGTTTAGACACTAAAAAGTAATTGGTTAGGTCTGTTTGGCATTAAAATACACCCTTAGACCAGAAATCCTGGACAATCTTGCTAACGCCACAACCTGACATAAAAAATGAGCCCCAATTGTGGCTGTTCTGCTACAGTCACACTTGGGAACAGCTGTTGGGATAGCATGACCAAAATTATTGTGACTGATCACAATGAATTTGGGATCTTGTTGTTTTTAAAATGGTTGCTTTCAGGACAACCACTCACATTTAGTTGCAATCAGTCTGCTGTCAGTTTGTGATTGAATGGGGTCAAGTTGCCAATCTGTTTGTGGTAATTTTGCGATTAACTGTGATAAACTGGTGAAATCTGAACGCTGTCAGCTCTCTGCATATGCAGAAATTCATATTAACTACTTACATCTACAGTCCAGCCACAACCTCAAAAATCCAAAACAGAAATTCTTGTAGTTTCTGCGGAACAGTTATTTAACTGCAACATGACTTAGGCATTCACTTCACAATTCTTGTTTTTTTATTCAAATATACCCAGAATACAACCACTTAGCAACCAAATCTCCTAGTCTACCGTGTTTTTCTTGATCCCAAGAACGTTGTCATCCGATTTTTACTCTAGTAAGACTCAGGAAGCACAAAACGGCATCAGTCGATGTCTGGAGGATAACAATGGTGTGATCTAGTTTTCTTTTAAGCTCACACTTGTGATGGTTTTGATGGCTGTTCTCGAAGGCACACGTACAGATCGCCAGAATTTCTTCGACTGCTATTAACTGTGAACTGCTGTTCAAATGAGGTTGTGTACACGAATCAGCCACAGTTTGACCTGAATACAAGTACTGACTCTCCTCCATATTTGTATCTTATTTTATTATTTGAAGTATTTTCTAAAAACTTTAAAAAATATTGGAGTTGTTTAGTGATGACCTGTCATGTACCTCATCTGTCTCCGTGAATAGACTCCATCACCTAAGAGAGCGTAAATAGACGAGCCATTAAGAAAATGAAAGGTGCTTAAAATAAACTGGCATAAAGATGAAACATGCTGATTAAGGTGCACTCAGCAGAAGAATTACTCACTGATGTCACTTAATTTTTACAGCTCACATTGAGACATATTTGAGCTGCAAATGTGAAATTATAGGAATAAAATAGTAAACATTTCTGTGCCACGTGGACTCAGAAAAGCCTGACGACCGGACTGTTTAGTGTATTTATTTAAATTTCACTATGTTTTAGGTTCAGCTTAGGTGTCAATACGTGTTAAAAAAGCTTCTCACATTTCATTAAAAACATCTAAAAAATGTGCTAAAAGGACAAACTGAACTTCAGTTTTTCCTGAATAGTGTCTTTGCTAAACAGGAAATAGCTGCAGGCCAGTGACATTTGAAACACTAAAAGAGCACTGTTTAACTAAACAGCTACAGCTATTTTGTTGTCAGAGCTCACTGAATACCTTTTTGTTATTGTGTTATGCTCACTTTGGCGTAACACAGATATTCTAGGAGTAAAACCACAGAGAAAAACAACATATGAGACCTTTAATGGTTGAGCAACTCTGCAGAATTGCTACGTAAATATTATTGCAGTGCGTCTCTGAATTCTTCTGACATCCACCCAAGATAAGGATAAACCGCATCTCTGTCCCGTCGCTGCAGAAATATTGAGTGACTCAGTCACAAACAAACCATTTAATTAAATTCATATCGCCAACGTCCAAACAACCCACCATCAACATTTCATGATGCACATCAGATAAACTCTTTCGTTGCACTGTGTAAGCGATCATTTCTACACCTATACTGATTTAGGTTTGCTTCTTATATTGAATACATGCAAACCAGCAGAAAGCTACAGCAACTACAGGCTAACATTTTATGATAATATTTTTAGAAGTCAGTTAAGAGGCATTTTAATTACTTGCCTACTAGCAACTATTTTAAGAAACGTATTAGTCATTTTACCCACTTTGACCTTAAATTTTGACCAAAACATCAAATAAATGTGAAACGTAAAACATGGAGAATCTGCAGTTTTATTAAACTCTCTGACTTCAAACTATTGAAGTCACTTCCAAATGTGACAGCTAAATTAAAGCTCACGAGCCTTTTTAATGTCACGTTTTAAAATTTGATAACCATTTAGACTTTTACAACAGAATGCTTGAATTTGATTATCTTCATAGCCATTTTTTTTAGATTTAGAGATTTTAAGCGCAAATGAAAAAAAGAATAATTTGACCGAAAACTACCAGCATTTTTTTCTAACAAGAAAAAACTAATTAATGATATTGTCGATTAAAATGTTTATAACAAAAATCTTTGCCCTTGTCAACTCTTTAATCGCAGCTACAGTAGCACAAAACACCACCAAAAAAAAACACTTTTCTTTGCCAATTAAATAAGATTTGAAGGCTGCTACTGTCCCAATTAGCATGTTTGATGGTGTACACAGTTTCATAAATGAAATGGTTTTAAGAATATGCTTTATGTTGATTAGCATTTCAGCCACTTTCTCAAGATTTAGTGGCCACTTTTAACTTTTGAACAAATAAACTCATTAAAGTGTCTCCAGAAGACGAGTATATAAAATTAAACAAACCTAAACGTTACTTGTAAAATTTGATAGTCATTTTTTTTTTATGCCTTTTGACATGCCAGCCACTTTATCAGTTTAGTGGCTTTTTAAAATTTTTTAAATGTAAGGAATGACTCAGAAGACAAACGTTAAAAGAACCAAACTACAGAATCCTTTTTAGGTGCTTTTCAACAGCTGTGAAGTCTCTAATTAATTTGAGTTGAACAAAGAAGGAGCTACTTTAAACTCTCTATCCAAACTGAACCTTTTTCCATCCAATGTAATATTTATTTTTGTGCTTAAATGATCTCCAAATCACGACATTGTCATTTTAACAAGCCCACAAACCAATTACAAAACATGATATTAAGTAAGCTTGAAAACAAAACAAAACAAAAGTGACCTTTAGATCGTTGATTGATTCCTATTGCTATGAGGGTCGTTTAACTGGTTTGCTACTTTTTCAGTTTCAGTGCCTTGTCAAACCTGTCTTCTGTTTAAGTGCTTTCTATGTGAAGCCAACTTACCGGGTACTTTTTTTCAACTGCTATACAGCTGAAGTTAACAAATGAGATGTTAGAATAGCTCATACTCATACTAACCCCCACCCCCATGCCTCACTTCCCACTTTTAAACTTTTAATATCGGCAATACTTTTATTTCCCCTTTACACGATTATTTGACTCCTAAAATAGCTAACGTTACAGTTAACTAACTTTAAATCAACTTTCTCAATTTAGTGACTGTCCAGGATCTCACATGCAACATTTTAAATGACTGTCTCTTAGTAACTGACTAGCCCACAATGCAAACTATTAGCCTGTAAACCTACAAAATATTTTAAAAATGTGATATTAAGATAGATTTTTTAAACAATGGATGCATTCTTGTGGCTGCTACACTCAATAAACCACTTTCTTAGTTTAGTATTTTTAAGATTCATCGCTTTCCAAACAAAGCTATTCAAGTGCTTCTAATATAAAGCTCAGCTTATAATATATATTTCCAAAATATGATACTATGAAGTACTGAGCTACAAGCCACTATCAAAATCCCTTCCAACAGTTTGTGGTTTGAAAAAGTTCTTTTAAAAGCCGTATTGAAGAACTTTGTCATTATTTGTCCGACATGCTGCTGATATACAACTACTAAAGCAATCAAATACTGCTACTTAATTACCTAATTATCAATTTCGGTTTAACAAAGGACCCACAAGTCATTTTGAAACTTTGACTAGCCAGTTAGTTAATTTATTATATGACATCAAGCCTTAAAGTTGCTTTCAATATTTGATAGTCAATATTTCATTTAGTCAAATAACTGCCTAAAGGGGGCTCTTTAGTTAGTTATTTGACTCCTAAAGCAGTTAACTTGATATGGTCATTCATGGTTTTACATGCAAAGTCCCAACCTGATGGTTTGTGGCTGTGAAGATTGATTTAGTAGTCCATGATGTAGTATATGTTTTAGTCTGACAAAGTTCCAAAGTGCAGAAAGACTTTTAAACAACCTTTATAATTTCACTGCTCCAACGACAGCCAAATGTAGCAGCCATTCCCCCAAACCTGTAACATATACAAAGCCTTTACTTATAAAAAAGTGATGGGAAATGATGAAGAGTATGTTAATAAAAGTGTAACATGTATTGATTGGTAAATGGTTGGCTTTGCTGGCCAAACATATAGTGAAACACTTTTCAGATTTGACCTGCTTGAGCTACTTTAGTTTCTGCTTTTGTACCAATCTTTGCTGCCTTTTTGAGACTTTACATGCCATCTAGAAATTAAAACATAAACGAGGCTGATTTCAGACACTAGACTGGAGCTTTTTTACCAGCCGCCAGCCAAGTAACGGTGGCTGGTGGCTGGATTGTGTTTCCTCCACTCTGCGCTGCTGTGAGGGCATCGACAGTTTGTGCGTTGCTAGGCTTCTTTATATTGTACTGTGGCTCCCCTTTGTCTTCCCGCTCGCTGCCGCCTCCTTAGTCATGCTCGTCCTTGAAGAACTCGTGGCAACAGACGGTAACTACGGAGATGAATGTCATGAACTCCTGAAAGTTGCACTCGGCGTCGCCGTCGGTGTCCAGGCTGTCCATCAGGCTGTCCAGCGCAGCCTGGTCGTTCACATGCTGCAGGGAGGGAGGACGGGTTCAGCTCGGGACAACAACACTTCAAACTGGTGCTTAACAGTTTATATCAACCTCACATGCTTTTAAAACTCAATATATATATATATATATATATATATATATAAATTCTTTTGACAAATTTCCCATCTCACCTCCATCAGATCTGGGAGCTCATCATGGAGCAGGTCCTTCAGCTCGCTCTTCTTCAGTTTATGTTTGTCTCCTTCTCTCTCCGAATACTTCTGAAACACAGCGATGATGGTGGCCATCGAGGTCTCCAGGTCAGTCATCGTCACTTGTCTGTTTAACCTCGAAAAGTAAAGAAAATAAAAGCGTGATCAAAAACAGAGGGCGTTAATCTTAGGATGATTTTGGGAGATTCAAAGAAAGTTAAATCCCTTTAATTTTTTATATTTTCAAAATTATATTTTTGAAATTCAATCAAAATAGGAAGTCGCTGATATTTATTTATTTTCTGATATATTCTGATGCACTCACTTGAAAGTGTTGATTTATGATTCCTGTAAAAACCATAAGTAAAAGTACCTAAATTAAATTAATCCGCATAATACCCCGGGTTGTTCTTTTTAGCATTTCTAGAATTTGGGAGTGGACCACATCTATAAACATGTGGAAAGTACAAGGAGTGGCTCTGTATTACTTTATTTGACATCTTTTTTTCTGGCCATTTAGCAAAGAAAGGTGACCATTATGCTTCAGTAAATGGACCACAGTTAAAGCTTGTGTAGGTCCTCAACCTTAAGCGCTTGAAATGAAGGCAGATGAACTTCATTTTTGGGTCGTGTATGAGGGGTGAAATGCCTTGACGAATCAAAAGAAAGTCAACTTGCCTTTGTTTTAAGCACTTAAGACAATCACAGTGAGCAAAACCAACTTTTACTCCCGTGCTGATGATTTTCATTTGCAGTTAGAAAAAAGTCTGACTCCATAATTAACAGAAAGACTTTGAAAAAGTAATTAGTTTTACCAGCATTACAGAGCAAAAAATACCCGCTTTAGCCTAAAATACCAGATGGTATTGATACAGTAATGAATCCTTCTTGATTTTACTACCTTAAAAAACAAGTTTTCTTTTTGTGTTTAACAAAAAAGTCATGAAATTTACTAGAAATAGCTTTTGTCTCTTTGCTACGACATAAAAAAACAAAAAGAACAAAGACTTACTGTTGTGCGAGTGCAGGCAGAAATCCAGAGAACAGAGGCTGAGGATGGGCTGCAGGCTTTATACTGGACCAGTATGTGGGTGGGGGTGTGAGGAGGTGCAGGTCTGAGGTCAGCCGGCCTGTCATTCAAAATGCTGACCAATCCCAAGTGTCCACCTCTCCTCACTCCACTGCAGCCCTGCAGTAGCCAGCACTGACTCTGCAAACTTTACAATAACAGAGCAGATTGATTTCATGACCTATTTTCATGACTTCTTATGTTGTCACTAAGTATCCACACCGGCCCTCTGTCTGTCCTCCTTTTCTGAGGTCTTCCTCCTTTTTCAGACTGTACCTGGCAACTCCTTTGTCCAGTACATCCACTGACCCTCCTCTATGTCCAAACCATCGCAGCCTTGCCTCTCTAACTGCCCAACCTGAGCTGTCCCTCTGATGTACTCATTTCTAATCCTATCCATCCTGCTCTCTCCCAATTAAACATCAATGCCACTATCTCAAAACTATTCATCATAGCTGGTCTCACTACCATCTTGTAACCCTTCCCTTGCACTCTCGCTGCAATCCCTCTATCTCAAATCATCGCTGACACTCGTCGCCACCCACTCCAATCTGCCTGCACTCTCTTCTGCACTGTCTGTTGTTTTGGATGGTTGAGGTATTTAAACTCATCCATGTTCACTACCTCTGTTCCTTTTGGCTTCCCTTATACATGATTAAACCTTTCATTGATCTTTTCTTCAGTGCATACCTCCACCTCTCCAGGCTCACTTCGACCTGCTTCGACCCTTTGACTACAGATCACAGTGTCATCTGTAAAAATTAATGCATTTATAAAGCATTTCCACCTGATTGAAGACGCAAAATATATTGCCTTTTCTCTGTGGACAGTTAGCTCAGGTGGCTAGCATGTGGTGCTAATAACGCCAAGGTCATGAGTCATGGGTGATCCCCATACTGGCTGTAAAATGGATAATTGCAAAGCCTGGTTTCATATTTAAGACAACAGGCATTATGCTTAGATTTTGCACATTCATTATCATACATCTTGATGCATGCTAAATCATCCATGGACAGTGCATCTAAATGTCCATTAGCTCAGCTGGTTAGCGGATGGTACTAATAATGTCAGTATAGACAATAAGGATGTCAAACAGATGCACTACCATTCGAAAGCACCACCAGCACAGATGTGTTGGAGAGTTTCATTGACTCTAATTAGCTGACCTAAGGACAGCTAGCAGCTACACCCATTGTTATGGCTCAGTTACCATCCAATGGAACTTGTCAAGTTAAGCCTTGACAGAATTCAAATGAATAAGTAATAAAAATTAATTCACCCCTCATAAACTCATGAAAGTCAGTCACTGAATATTGATTGGTGGAGAATAAAACTGCTTCAAGATTTGTACATGGCAGCCGGTTAGCTCAGTTGGTTAACGCCAAGGTCTAAACCTCAAACTGACTAATGGGAAGGAAGAACATGTGGTATTGTGCGGTTAATTGTACAGGCCATCCAAGAGGTTTGCGATTCAGTTTTGGTGAGTGAAAGTAACCCATCACATAGCACTAATTTGTTAATCACTCAGCTAGCTAAGCTTGCTCGAGTTTGCTGATAATGTAGCATTCTGTCTTCTAAACATGGCAACGCTGGCTCTAAACAAGACAAGCATGGCACAAAAAACTGTTAAAGCCTCAAAATGCCAGAAACCAACAGGTCACGTCACTGTGACCTGGTCCATTGTTTATGTGTGGTTATATGGTTAAACACAGAAAAACTTTGAATTACTTGAATTATTAAGGTTGGTTAAACTGAGGAGGGTAAAACTGAAACTTATTTACCAAACACCTCAGGACTAATTAAGATTAACTGAGATAAACAGACAAAGTGCCAAACGTCTCCCTCTGTGGCCCTCTCTCTGTTCATAATGGCTCGTATAGCATCCATCTATGTTCTCCTTTCTGCCTCTTTTCGCTGTGTTTGGGCATCTGCTGGGTGACAAAGGCCTGTTTCACAGGAAGCGGCTGGCTGTGCATGTTAATGAAGACGCTCTTTTCACTGCTTAAGTTGGCCAGACGTGTGCCCTCTGCAGCCCAATGAGGGCTCACAAACAGCACATCTGCTCCAGCCAAACAAGCTGAAGTTGATGCTGAAGTCTTGGTGCCAACATTTTATCCCGAAATGCTATAAACAAACATTTCAGAGGTGTACAGAAAACAAATAATTAGTCAGCATGTACACTTTCAGTGCATTGATTTTGGATGTTCAGCCAGGTGGGACTTGGTAATAAATAAGCTTTAATGCCAGAGCTTAGAGTATGTCCATATGGCCTAATGGACAGAGCATTTGACTTTAGCTCAAAAGTCTGATGGTTTATGTCCCTTTGTGGTTGATGCAAAATTATTCTGTTCACACAGGCATACAGATCAGTTTGTCTCTAGGCAGAAGGTGCTGGGGTTGGGAAGCCATTATATATATCTTTCTTTAATAAATAAAATAACCAACCAACTAATTTGTTTTTGAATGATGGCTTCAGGGGTTTTAACAAGTGGGGACAAATGCTAGACAAACCCACCAGTTTCCAGATGGTTCAGGTAAAAACAAATTATTGAATGGGGAGACTCGCCATGCTGAGCAAGGAATGGCGGATTGATTTTCTCAAAATGCTAAGTGTCCCAAAATGACAATAAAACCTTGGTGATTCTGGCATCTTCCATATTTTGTCAAGCTAGAAAAAAATCTGTTTTTCTCACTGCATGTTTGGTTTGGGTAATTCAAATGGTTAGAGCCTGGTGCTACTAATGCTAAAGTAATGGGCATGGGCTCAAGCCGTATACTGGCCACTTATGATAAAGGCTGTTAGAAATAACGTAACTGTCTTAATTATAACGCAGTTAGATCTTGTTAAGTTGACTACCTTACCACTCCTGCTCAACTTCAAACAATCTTCCTCAGCCTATCAGGGTGCCTGAAACAATAGTTTGTTTAAAACAACTGCATGTAAACTCAACTTTTTATTTATTTATTCTTTGGCCTCATTGTTCTCCCTTGACATACAATAGTGTGTGAATTTGACTGTGGGTGTAGCTGTGTGGGTGTAGCTGTGAACGACTTGCCCTTTCTGGGATTATTAAAGCCGCTCTGTATCAGGTAGCCAGTTAGCTCAGGTGGTTAGAGCGTGGTGCTAAAAGACCAAGGTCATGGGATCAACCCCCATACTGGCGATAAGGTAGTTAAGTTGTCAGAAACTTAAATGCCTTAAGTTAAAAATAACTTTTGACAGTGTCTGCACCCATTTGCTTAACTGTAACGACCTCAAGCTTTTTATTTCTCTACATGATCATTTTTTCTCTTTCCTTCAAAGTAAAAGTGCGGCTTTTACTAATTGGCTGCACGCCGTGCAGGCTTTCAGTTCTGATGGTTAGAGAATGGTGTCCAAAAGGTCAAGGTCATGCGTCCAACCCTTATACTGGCAATAGCTTAACTGCCTTAGTGATAAAGCAGTTAAGTCAGCATTAATTTAACCATCTTGATGATGGCTTAAGTTAAATGTACCAGTTCTGCTCACTGTGCTCTTCCCTGCCATGTCCTCTGAACACTGTGAAGAATTTCTGATCTTGTCCATCGCCTTCAGCTCTTCCTCTTCTCTCTTCTATAGATTGTTTTGGACAATTGATCTACTTTCACCGTTCCACCTCTCTCTCATTCACTCACATGCTTGTATTCACATTCATTCCTCTTTTCTCCAGTGCGGACCTCCACTACAATCATCCAATCAAGGTTTACAAATAAAATAACAAAAATCTTGTGTCCTACATAGTTGCTGAGTATAATATGGGAAAAAATATTTTCCATTTGAGCTTGCTTAGCTCAAATGGGTAGAGCGTGGTGCTTGTACCACCAAGGTTGTGGGTTCAACTCCCATACTGGATAATTGATCCACTTTCACCGTTCCGCCTCTCTCTCATTCACACACGTGAATTCTTTCTTGCTTGTATTGACATTCATTCCTCTCTTCTCCAGTGCGGACCTCCGCTACAATCAACCGATCAAGATTTACAAATAAAATAACAAAATGAAAGTGAAAACCACAAAGCTTATGGTCCCAACAGGCTTGTCCCACGTTGTTGAATCTTGTGTCCTACATAGTTGTTGAATGTAATATGGGGAGAAAAAAAAAAGCAATTGCATTGAGTTAGCTCAAATGGGTAGAGCGTGGTGCTAATAATGCCACGGGCATGGGTTTAACTCCCATGCTAGACACTTATACTTAAGCCTGTTAGTGGTAACACTAGAAATGGAAGAGGAGTACAAATACTTGGTGTTTGCCTCAATAACAACTTGGAGTGGTCCATGAATACAAACAGGGTCTAAGTTGTCTTCACCTGAGATCCTTTGGGGTGGACAGGACTCTTCTGCGACACGGTGGTGGTGTCTGCCATCGTTTATGGTAGAGAGGGACAGGGGGAAGGTTGTGGGTTCAACTCCCGTACTGGATAATTGATCTACTTTCACCGTTCCACCTCTCTCTCATTCCCAAACTTAAACTGATCAAGAGGGCCAACTCTGTCCTGGACTGTCCCATGAAGGGGAGGAGAGGATGTTGTCTAAGAGATCGGTGTTTACTACAGACTGGCGCTTAAAGGAGACCGGCGTCTTTTTGTCGTGACATGTTTTCAAACCCGGCATTTATTAGAATAGCTTATTTTATTGCTTCTTGAGAGAAGCTGTTTGCTAAAAACATTTATTTTTGCTCAGCAATATATTAATTTTCTGTTAAGATATTTGTTCGTAAACATCACTTGATTTCTTGCATGCAATCAACTGTGGTTGGGTTAATAAGCAGTCAGTCTGCAAATGAGAACCACAAAGCTTATGGTCCCAACAGGCTTGTCCCATGCCTTTGTATCTTCATATCAAGGTCATAATTTCATTGCATTCATCCAACAATGATCTCTGCAAAAATTGCTTAGCTACATCCAACCAAGCATGACTAGATGGATAGCACTCGGCTAGCAAGCTTAAACCAGAAAGCTTATAGTGCCAACAAAACTTGCACCATGCCTACATATCTTCATATGAAGATTTGTCAGAAGTGCAAAACAATCCGACATGTCTGAACATTAGATGTGTCACTGATACTGGTTTAGTGTCCTGCCAGTTAGGCAACAGCTCCAAACAATGGGTAACCATTTCTAAGATTACATGCCTACAATGATCTCTCAGCAACAACAGACTGTTAGTGCTACATGGAAGCAAAGCTCGGACAAACCAGACAGATTACAGCACCAAACTATGAAAACCTCTGATACCTGTAAAGCAAAGCAGGGTGTCATCTTATCCTATACAGGTCAGTTCAAGGTCAACCAGCCTTTTCAGTACTATCAAGACGTTTCCCTTCTTACTGGGGTACATTGCTATTGTAACTTGTGCTGTAGATCTAACCTGCCTCAAGCCAACTATCCGCTAAACTATCCACAAGCAACCATAAAGACTTTAAGCCTCGACACCTGTAGCTTTGATTAGGCTTCCGCTTTCACGAGCGTGGAGTTCAGTGAAGCTGATGTTTTTACGACCATGCAAACTTACATTAGAATGCAACAACTGCACATGCACTACAGGTGGAGGGTCTCCAGCTGTCCATTTCTGTCTGCAGCCATGTGTAATGGAGGCTTTTGTCTGTTCAATCAAAGTTAGAATCCTTATCCATTAGGCCACGTGGTCAATCACATGTGGAGCTCTTGCTTAAACCGGAAAATTGTTCCTACAAGAGGATTTCATGTTGTATCCTTAATTTTGTAAAGAAAAGCAACAAAATAAAAATATGTAACATCCTTTGTTTCACACTGAGATTACGTAATGTTCACGGTCACTGGACGGAGTAGGCCGAGTCACAGCTGTCGCCTTTTAGCTGTAAAACAAACCTTCGCACAAGCGCGTGTAATCACCATGAAAGTGCAGGTGTGATTTGTGAAGATGATTTTATGAGGCAGTCATCTCTACAATGTGCTGAATTCCCCAGATGACTTCCTCCAGCGCCCGATCTGACCTCTGACCTCCCTTCACTCTTTGTGTTTCCAGTGCCGGAGAACAGAGGCGTTTATTACATGATAAACCGTGTCTTTGTTTAAGGATAAATACACTCCTCACGCGGACGTCTACAGACTGTTTCATTGTTCGCTTCAAACACTGAAACTCTGTGCAAAGAAGCAAATTGGACAAACGTGCTGGAAACCGGACTCACAGGGTCTGGCGAGGGAGCGCCATCAATCACGTCTCTCTCATTCTTCATGTTTTTGAATCTGTCTGCCTTTTGCTGTCAGAGTGAGACATCCTCCTAAGACCTACTTAGTCATAATATTGTGCAATCTGTGGTTTTGACTCAATACTTTTGACTGAGAAAAATCCAAATGTAAGCCTGTTTCCATCCCACTCACTGGATATTTTTTTGAAATACTTGGACTCAGTTATTTCAGGGAGTAGAAGGTTATGTCTATGTAGGTTCACAGTAATCAGAGTCGTGGTAGTTTCATTACATGTGTGTCTTTGTGTTTGAGGAGAAGCAGCTGAGCATGAGTGTGGTTGACTTCCTGAATGATGAGTACCTTTCCATGTCTTGGGAACGACTACTAAGCAAGTTTAGATATTGTTCACTGTTCTAGCTTGACGTACAATATCACCAATAATCCAGGTGGAACTCGATAAGTCAACCCGAGGTTTCCCAATTTAGCTACGAGCTAAACAACAACTTACCCTACACCATGTTTTTGGAACATCCACAATGGGTCAATTATTTGTTGAAAGTGTCGCTGATACAGTTTTTACAGTTAGCTCAGTTAGTTAAATCCCCTCACTGGCTCACAGCCTTCCTACCAAGACACAGAGAAACTTCCAACTACCAACAAATGCTTGATATTGTACGATCATCCACTTTCACAAAGGACAAAAATCAACAATCCTCTCTAATAGTAATAAAAACTGAATGAAACAATATTTAAATCTCACAAATTCATATTTTATTCACAAAGCAGTCTGGGAGGAATGCTGTTAATACTTACCTTGACTTGTATGGTCACGTAAACTTTTTGTAAATTGGAAATAAAAACTATATAATTCAACACTGAAACATCAAATTTTATTATTAATCTTTGAAAAGAGGAATCTTCTTCCTCTTGTCTTCTCCATGTCCTCCTTCATTACATTATGAATCTTCTCTGAGGTCTTCCTCTTTTCCTCCAGCCTAGCAGCTCCATTTTTAACATCCTTTGATCTTCTTATAAATAGTTCAGTGTGTCTGGTCCACACGTGCTAAATCATTTTGCAATTTTATATATGCAGTATATGCAATTTAAGTATTACAAAAACTACTATAAGGTCATAAAACTGATTAAATTCACAACATCACAGTGAGGCATGGGGAGGCCAATGTTGATGTCCATTTAGGTTTTCAAATACAGCTCCCATTTAGTCGCATGCATGCGTGGATAATCCGTCATTTGGTAGTTTTTTTATGTGTTTTATTCTACACTTATTTACTATCTAAGACATTGAATCCAGGAATGAAGGCGTTAAACGTCCTCAGCATGTCCCTGTGATGATTTACAAATGTAGACGACCAGTCTACAGTAAGTATGTACTGTATTGTAATGCATTCGGCCGCTGACACTGCGTTCTATCCCAGTGTCTGATCTATAGAATAAGAACAAACCCTCAGCAGATCAGCCTCTCTCTCCCATGTCGCATCTCTTTTAGTAGCATTTTTCCTCCCAGGAGACGGCGTCGTGTAAAGAGCTGAGGAGTCTACGGTCAGCACCTCCCGCCGGGCTTCAACAGGCCGCTGACTCACAGCCTGGCAGCGAGACAGAACTTGGGATTAACACACAATTAAGTTAAAGGTTTGAGTTTTTTTCCTGAAGGATATCAGGCATTTGTAGTTTTTAAATTTGTTTTTACTTTCTGGGGTCTGATATATTTACAGTAGCTCTCAAACACCTGTAAAAAAACAAGCTGAGGTACGCTTGAGCCTAAAAGAGTAAAGCCTTAAAGAACACCGATCACTAATAAATCCCACTCAAATCAGGCTAAAAAGCTTCATTATGAACTCCCGGGTCATCGTAAATCCACCATTTATTAAAATAATCTTACTTTCTTACACTGGGTTTAAGGCATTAGCACATCTTTTAAGGGGAAATGCATCTGATTATAATGCTCAGTAAATGAAAAAAGTAAAGGCTGTAATTCCCGGTTTACACCTCTGGGGGGCAGTGTGAGCCGCAAACGTCAGTTTCTCCATTGAGCAGACTGTCAGCTGTATGTGGTTTCCCCCACACTTTATGAGGATGTTCTTTATGTTCAAAGGTTTTCCTGAAAATAAATAAATGGGTAAATAAATTAGGAAAAATGAGTGAATGAGTAATCAGGAAGTATGAGATCTTTTTACAGTTGCTTTTTTGTTGTTACCTTTTGATTTCTTTGGCGATACTGATCATTTTCCATCTTTCTGATGTAATTCTGGTTTCTTTTTCTACCATTTTCGCATCACTTTGATTCTTTGAAGTAAGGGGGGGGGGCAGCTTTTTTGATAATTTTGGGATAATCCTGTCTTTGTGGCTGTCATCTTTCTTTTGGTAATTCTTCTGGGTCATTTTCAGCCTGCTTTCATTCTTTAGTGTAGCGTTTGTTGTTGTTTTTTTATTCCTTTGTTGTATCTTTTTAAATGTTTTTATGTCCTTTGGGGATTTGCTTGTGCCACTGTGTGTTTTCGGGTCTTTCATGGCTGTTTTATTCCTCTGTAATTGTTTTGCATCTTTTTGTGGTCATTATGTGCCTTTTTTGTAAATGTTAAGCATGATTGCTATGTTTTCGTGGTTGTTTTGCATCATTTAGTGGTCCTTTTGTAGCAAGCCAGCATTAGTTTGGCCCTTTGTGGAGTCATTTTGCGTTGTTGAAGGATCATTATGCACATTCGAGGTTGGTTACTAATCTTTTTTTGTGGAGTTTCTGGATTCTTGTGGAGGTCATTGTGCACCATCTGTCACATATAATTTCCCCTGGCTGTTGTCTGTTAATTTGTCTGTTTTTGTACTGTGGTTGTTTTATGGATCTCTGGCTGTGAAAGGGGAAGTGAAGAAACTTGTGACGGTAGAACAGGTAAAGCTTGTGGCCTCAAGGTGGTGCTAGAAGACAGTTATTTTTCATGCGTCCTCAGGAAAACGTCTTCATCTTGAACATTTTGTTGATAGAAGGTTTAAAGCTTTAACATGACCAAAAACACCCAAAGACAATTTAAATAAACTACAAAACCCTTTGGAATACACACATTGTGTATCAAACAAACAAATAGTGTAACAAACAAACACATTGTATCAAACATTGTGTATCTATAATAAGCTGTAGAGACAGCTTGTTGCACACTGAGGTTTGTCCAGCTCTTCATGGAAAGACATCCTTTCCGTGCTGATCCTGTTTTCTGGCTGTCGCTGTGGTGAGGTGACGTGGTAATCTGGACAGGTCCTCAGTCAGTCCCATCTGGCTCATTTTGTTGTTCACACGGCGGCGGGCAAAGTGTCATAAACAGGATTAAGGCCGGGAGGAAAATGTTTTGCGAGGGTCACGGCTGCTGCGAGCGTTACAGTGCCGGGCATTTCGCTGAGTTATGGCTGCAATCAAGCCACTCAGGTGATTTGTGAAGGTCGCCTGGAGCGCAGAGGAAATGATTTTTCCGTCATGTCTCTGCAACACTCTGGAGCTACAAAATGACATTTCACAAAAACAAATCAGCTTTACATCCAGTTTCTACATCTGATCTGACAAATGTTGTCTACAACAAGTGCCATCCATATTAAAGACACTTCAAGTCTTATCATAGCCATTTTTCTCTTTGTAGTAATTTTTATGACTCTGTGTGCAAACTTTACATCACCTTGAGGTCCTTTTGCCTTGATTTATGCTTCTTTTGCACAAATTTCAAGATAGCAGACACATTTGGGCCTGATCTTCTTTCAGGCACCTGCAATTCAAATATGGCAGTAACATCTGAATAAACTACTTGACTAAACTATTATTTAAAACATATTCGAGTCCATATGTAACAGCTATGAGATAGCTTCTACTAGCTGAGAAAAAGCAGTCACAGTTTCATACTCAAAGTCGATTTCTGTGTCTCCTTGGGCCTTTAAGTTAACTCACATGAAAACAATAAACTAAACACCTGAATTTTTATTTATAATTCAATTATATTGCCAAACCAAAACCTCATGCATTTTTTCTAATTAGCTACTAAACAAGGTTAATAGAATTTCACTCAGTGAAAGTGCAGCACAAACAACTTGGATCCTCTGTGCCATACAGCAAACTGTAATGTTAGTCATTAAATTTGCTCCAAAAGCAGCACAAAACACAGTGGAGAGGTTCCGTTTGATGACTCATATTAGTGGAAGTGGGGCTAAGTGGGGACACCTATTAGACATAACCACCATTACCCAGGTGAATGACGTAAAAATGAATTTACCTCTGATTAGTTGCTGTGAAAGGGGGAACTCTCCATGCTGAGTGAATAATTCAGTTCAATTCAATTTTATTTATATAGCGCCAAATCGCAACAACAGTCGCCCAAGGTGCTTTACATTGTAAGGTAGACCCTACAATAATACATACAGTGAAAAACCCAACAATCATATGACCCCCTATGAGCAAGCACTTTGGCGACAGTGGGAAGGAAAAACTCCCTTTTAACAGGAAGAAACCTTCGGCAGAACCAGGCTCAGGGAGGGGCGGGGCCATCTGCTGCGACCGGTTGGGGTGAAAGTACCAGTACTTTGAGATCTTTGTGAAAGAGCAGAGTGAAGTTGACAGCATGTCAGCGCTGCTCTTCTAGAAAACACTAATTTTTTTATAATAATGGTGGGTTGATTTTGGATGTTCAGTCAACTGCAGTAAAAGCACTTCAGGTGTGAGACCGCGTGGCCTAATTTATAAGGCTCAGAGGATTGACGGTTCGAGTCCCGTTGTGCTTGTTGCAGAGAGTTGTTATTGAGACCCACTAGTCTCCAGAGGGTAATGTGTAACTAAGTTGTCCGTGGGTTGAACTGGTGGTAAAAAGCACTCATCAATAGCGCTTGGGTAGCAAGCTAAATCTGCCAATAACGTTGCACCATGGGTTGCAGGCAATTTTATCAGGTCCTTTCAACCTGACCGAGTCTCATCCAGTTCTGTTGTCTTTGTTTAGTTTGATTTCCAGAAGAATTCAATTCAGCCAAATATCTATAATCCTATATATTATATATATATAATTTATATGCCCCTCGTATGTGGAGTTCCTCAGGCCTCAATCCTTGGTCCACTTCAGTTTTCATCTACTAAAAACACCCGCCTCTCCTACCTTAGTGAACGATTCACTACCAACAATGACTGGTTGTCTTCCAATTTTCTTCTTCTCAGCTCTGGCTTCTTTACTAAGGTCAGTTATTACGTCAGCATCCTCTTCAGCAAAATGAAATTATAACTAACCAGCACTTGAGATTTAGCCTGTCTTCAACTAGTCCACAATCCAGAAGCTAGGCTCCTAGTGCCAGTGCTGACACGTCATTCCTATTCATAATTCCCTTCACTGGCTTTTGGGGAAATTTAGAATTCATTTAAAAACATTTAATAACATATAAAGCCCTACTTTTCCAGGCTCCAGACATTATAACAGCAAATAAGGGTTCTGTAAACTGAGGTGCCTGCAATCCAAAACAAAGAGTCCTAGGAAAACAATTTTTCACATGGCTCGCAATGCCAGATGAATATTTGTCTTTAGGACCAAAGTTCTTAAAAATACTGTTATGATGTCAATTTCAACTGAGCTCTCCCTTAGAAACACAAGGCTCTAGTTCACTTTCTCTAGAGACTCCCTAATTCTGCCTAATTCTTCCTGTGGTCGTCCCTGGTCGACTTATTTGGTAATCCATCTATGCTTTTAGTGCAGCCCTATATGATGTAAACTTCCATTCATAAAAAAAATACATGTCATTTAACTAATACAGAAACTGTGGAAGTCATGCCTATCAAAACGTTTTTATAATGGAGATTTAATAATATTTAGGTCATGTGTGCAATTATAATCACTTAGTGCCGAGCTACTTTAAATGTCAGTTAATCATTTGATTCAGATGTGAAGAAGGACTCTGGAACCAGAGTTTGATAGGATATTAGGTTTCATTATCGTACACGAGCTTGGATGGAGTAATGATGAGCTCATCCAAAGGTCACTGCAGTCCAATGTGTTTGTGTGCCTTTGTAATTTTCTGTCTTTGGGGTCATTTATTGTTTGTTTTCTGGTGTCTGAGACCAGTGCCTGCTCTTGAAGCTGGAGAAACCAAACTGGGACAAAGTTTATGTTATGAACAGACAACGCTGGGTGGTTCTTTGTTTAAATTTCTAGGAAAAAAACAACTATTTGGTTTTTCTGTTACTGCTTTTTGTCTTTATGGATTACTTGATGAAAAATTGGTGTTCACAGGAAATTTTTGGTTTCCAGAAATTTCATTCAGTGAAACTCAGATAGCTCGATATCTTTTTGGAAAAGTCACCAAGGTGAACTGAGGTGTTCACATGGTGTGATTACTTTCAAAGTCGATGCAGTGACGTGAACTGATGTGAATTAGGACAATAGAAGTGTTTCCAATGTCAACTAAAACAGTGGGACAAATCTACTGAGGACACTTATAGCAGTATCACAGAACTTAATTTGAAATAAATTGGTGTTATTTACAACTGCAGCTCAGGTGGTAAACTGGGTCGACTACCAACTAAAAGGTTGGTGGCTCAATCCCTGGCTCCTCCAGTCTGTATGCCAAAGTATCCTTGGTCAATGCACTGAAGCCCAAGGTGCCCCCAGTGAATGAGTGTGTATATGCAAATGTTAAAAAGTGCATAGGTATAAAAAAAAAGAAAAGAAAAATGCGCTAAATGAGAATGAGTGTGATTCAGTGGATGAAACTTGCTGTACTTTGAGTGGACAACTGAAGAGAAATGCAGTATAAGTACCAATCCATTCACCACTACACTGTTTCATTTGTTCAAGCTAACGTCTGGCTTGACAAAGCAACATGGTGGCCAAGATACTGCTGTTCAAGTTTTAAAATGCAGTGTCTAAGATCAGTGGGTATCACAGTGGCGACATCCATTTGTTTTTGTTTTTTTACAATGTCTGTGGTATTTACAGTAGTGCAGTATCTGACCATTTTCAGAGGAATGTTTTTTGTTTGTAAAGTCACTGATATATGAATCATTCAAGCATGAAAAGGCTCCTGAGAATGAACCAGTGTTGTGTCTACACATAACAGAAACTTAGCAAAGAACCAATTTTAAATTGTATCATTAGGTACTTTGTTACTAGCAACCAAAAAAACACATGATTTGTTCCCATTTCTTTAGTTGAATCTATGAAAAATGCCAAGGATAACACAATTTGAGAGGCATAAAATTGTATTTTTGCATCAACACGGTGATTCCAAGAGAACTTGTCAGATATTAGAATGGTGTACAGCTGGTTTCCTGGTTTCAACTGGTTTCCACCATGCTGTATAATCTGGAAAGAATCTGACTGCCACTAGCTTCATCTTTCAGATCCCAAACTGTTAAAAGCAAACTATGCTATTATATTATATTATCCTTATTGTCCATCTTTTTTTTTCTTCTTTTAAAAAAAAAAGTACGAATGCACTTCTTGTTGTTTATTTTGATTCCATGTATTTGCTTGTGTGAGATTATGAAAAGGATGTAAAAGGCTTTCTTACCTACTTACTGTATGCAGACGACATTATATTATACATAAGTGAAAAACACACATTTCCACTTCATCAGGATCACCTCACCTGACTGAATGTCATCTTCTGGCTTTGCTGTGAATCAATATGGAGGATTTGAACCCTTTTTGCCGCCACAGCGACTTCAAACGTGCCAGCCTGCTGGGATGCAGCTGCAGAGTGGCCATCTCATGTCGCATCTTCTCCTCTCTAATCCCATAATCCTCTCCTGCCTCCACTCTCACCCCCGCCCCCCCCAAACCCCCGATCGGATTAGAGGC
>VURO01049621.1:9489-49297 GCA_015108175.1 Pelvicachromis taeniatus | reverse complement strand
CTGCATTTCCTTCTTGAAACTTCCAGTGGTTTTAATGTTGTGACTGAACACTGTATCTGATGCCTTGATCGGTTTGCTGTTGTAATATTTAATGTGCCTGATTAATATAGATTTTTATATTTTTTTTTTTTTTATTTTTTTTTTTTTTTTTTTTTTTTTTTTTTTTTTTTTTTTTTTTTTTTGATCAGAGTATATAATTAGCAGGATGTTGTAAACTGACTCAAAAGCATGACATTTCAATTCTGGGGTAGGTTTGGAAGAATTAAAAGAGAGAATTGGACAACTTTAAGTTTTCCTGAATTTTTAAGAAAAACGGAACAGTTAATGGAATAGCCAACTGAATTTCTTGTAGTTTCTTGAAGATAGTTGATGAGAAGCTGATGGGAAGTGTCATGTGTTTAACCTCTAGCCCAGGACTCCCTGTCAGGTTTAAGAACCAGATGAGTGAAATGTCTCCAAGAACCTGAAAAGTTGGGAGCTGAGTGGTAATTTGAGCTCTGTGTTGGTAGATAAAGCAAATAAGAAGCCATAGGGAACTTCCTTAAAAGGCATAAAACACAAACAGCTTAATGAGATAGCAGTTTAATCAGTTTGAGGTGGAATCTCCGCTGTCAGTCTAATGAATATAAACCTGCATTGTCTGTTTCCTTTTCGCTGCCCTCTTGCTGCAGATATCTGTGTCTTGATAACAACCACTTGCAGCTAATCTTCCCTCTGAAACCTCCTCCGCGCATACACAAAAACAGCTCCTGACAACCACAACAACATATGGTGAGCGCTAAGCTGCCGTCAGGTCACAACAGAGCTTGAAACTCTTTACTCATACGTCACTTCCCCGGTTTCTCTGTGGCCGTCAGACGGGATTACTGACGAGCTGCACTTCATCGAGCTGAGACTTCTAAGTGAATACAATGACTGACACAATGCAAAGAAGTAATCCTGTTTTTGGAAGGTTGGCAGGTGCCCATACGTGGCTGGTTTGAAAAATAGGAGGCTTAAGAAACTGTATATTGCAACCTGTAAAGGAAAGACAGTTTAAGCAGTTTGAGGTCAAAGCCAAAATTTTGTTTGAAATAAGTTTGCAGGAAGTTCCACGAATCTCTTCCTGCTTCCAGCAGCTGAGCACATTTTGATTAAATAGAGAAAAAGCAACAATTTCACCCTCTGGAAAAGCTGGAAACAGTGAATGCTGGCTGAGTGTGACCACAGTGACCTCCCGCAGCTTTTTTTTCATGTCCATCCAACAACGGACAGAAATTACATCATCCCGATCCCTTTTAGTAAAAACTGCGCTGCCATTTTAAATATAGCTATACACACTGAGACCACTTCAGTTGAGACTTCAGTGAACAGAAGATGGATCTCTCAGGTCTTGTGCCAGAATATCGACATATGGGCTTGCCACTGGTTGCAGAATCTTATCTCGATATCCAACAAAGTCTTTTGCACAAAACTCAAGCCACTGTGCAGCTTCGGTTTATGGTGTGCCTTTTATTATTTGTTTTTTTATCTGTTTTGTTATTTATATTTCTTGGACGTAGTCGGGTGGAGCACAAATCATTTCCTTGTATATGCACAATGACAATAAAGGGCTACTCTATTCTATATCTCTCTGCACCGAGATTGTCTCCGATGATGACAAGCCTTGGTTTTCCAGTGAGGGAAATTAGGCACGCGCCATCATACTGCTTCCACATAAAGCTCAGCACTCTCCGCATCTTCACGGCACTTTGACCACACGATCTAACTGCTGTAGGCAGAATCTGGACTCAGCACTGAACATAAAGTTCCTCCAAATGTTCAGGTTCCAGCGCATGTGTTGCAGACACCAGTGCCACTGGGCCTGACAATGAATGGCAGTCATAGCAGGACTAAGGGCCCACAAATATAGAAACATTACATACATGAAGAATTACCAACTACACCAGTGTAACATGCATGTTTACTGACAGTCTTCATAAATGGGATACAGAAAACTGTCCTTTGCAATTAAGCACAAACATATATTAGGAGATATTTGTAGTTTGCAAGCAGTTGTATGTGGATGAAGAAAAGGTGCTTCTTTTCACACTCTCAGCACGCAGAAGAACAGCCAGCGTTTTAAAGCTGTTAAACACCTCTCATCATATCCAGGAGGAGATTTGTTCATCGTGTTTTTATCCGCAGACCCTGTGACAGAGTAGCTTACAGCAGACGCCGTGTGACTGACAGGCGGGTTAATCAAGTTGTTTTTAATCTCGCTCAAAATCTCCCCGGCCTTTTCCTATTATCATAATGAGCTCTCTCGTGTTTGTCTCAAGTCCTCGCCGCGGCAGCTGTTTGAGCGTTCACATCGCCGCAGCGAGGGATGGAGAGCACTTCCTGTCGCTGAAAGGTCACAGGGTCAATGTGGGGAAAACAGTTGCTGCTCCGGGCTGCTAATTAAATTTTAATTTCAGCTTCAAATCAGTGAATCTGACAGCGTTCCCGGCTGTTTGCAGTCAGTTTGTATTTAAAGTCTTCAGGTTTGTTACATTGAAGAGTTCTGCAGGTAACAGTGTGTACAGGTCAGAAAATATAACATGACTGAAGCCTGTCACAACAATGACAAACACCATTTGTCAATCAGATGCTGCAGTTTGACTGTTTTACCCAAGTGTTCGAGATTTCTGTTTTAAATGAGGTGCAGAAAGCCGATGTCTGCCAATGAGAATTCACATAAATGGTAGCAAATAACCATTAAAGACATACTTTAACTCAGCTTATCCTCTATATCGTACATTTTTATCTGTTTCCATGTGAAACGAGTCCCCAATTACCCACACTAGCATAAAAACTAATTAATCCAACTTGCTGAAACCCGCAGATGGTGTCGCTGCACAGAAGAAATCGACCTATAAACGTGCATCTCGCAGCTCAGTGAAGCTCAGACATTCAAGAGGGGGCTTTTTTTTAATAAGGCTGGAAAAGTTGTTAGCAATATGGCACGATTAATTTAGGGGGTTTGACTCAAAGTGGAGCATTAAACTTTACTTCAATTGAACAAGGAAATTAGAAATAAGGAAATTAGCTCCTGTATTGATTTTCTTTGTGCTTTTTACTGAGGCTTACACCCAGTAGTTCCAGTAACCTGAGGGCTACGACTGCAGAAAACAGGGGGTATATGGACATATATCTTAACCAGTCACCTTCTTAGTATCTATTTGGACCACCGTTCCCCTTCAGCACACACCCTTCATGGTACAGAATCAACAGGGTCCTGTCCATGTTGACGTTACAGCATCACACAGTTGTTGCAGATTAGTCTGCTGCACATCTATGATGTGAATCTCTGTTAAATCCCAAATGTGCTGTGTTGGAATGAGTTCTAGTGATTCAGGAGGCCATTTGAGTACAGTGAACTCATTGTAACGGTCAAGAAACCAACCATAAACCGATGGACATGTTGACTGTTACCTGTGGCTTTTGCATGCAGCCCCAGTGGCCTAATGGATAATCCCTGGCTTTCTAAGCCAGGGATTGTGGGTTCGAGTCCCACCTGGGGTGATTTCCAGCAGTGAGGAATAGTGAATGAAAGCCTGGGCCCGTCATTCAGAGGGCGGTGGAGTTATTGTGTCTGTAATTGTTCAGATGTACATGTCATTGCTAGTACCTGCTTGGGTGACTTTTAGCCTTCAAATCTCTCTTAATTCCACCATATCCTAAAGGTGCTGTATTGGATTGAGTTCTGGTCACTGTGGTCATAAAGGGATAAACATGGTCAGCAACAACACTCAGGGAGACTTTGGTGTTTAAATGATGCTCAGCTGGTGTTAAGGGGCCAAAAGCATGCAAAGAAAACACCTCTTACACCATTGCACTACAAGCACCAGCCTGAACTGCTACACATACTAGATAGAGAGTGACAGGCAGAGTGCTGCAGCGCAAAGTTGGGCTGTCCCAATATGTCCCGTATATTGAATGTTACCTGTAATGGCACTTTCTGACCAACATATGGCACTCTTAAAAATACCACATCTGATTTGACCGCAGTTATATCAGGTGAGTGGTTGTGTCCAGTCACCGCACACCAGATGTGAGGAGAAAGATGAATTTTCAACAAAAACATGTTACATGTGCACATACAGTGCACGGCAAGTGTGGATCCATGCTGGGTGTGTAATGGCCTTAGTAGTTGAAATGGTAACACAGCCATAGGTGGGAGGGGCTCTAACGAATTCCTAGTGTTGGTGCCAAGCCAAGATAAAAGGGAAGGGTTGTGTCAGCCAGTGTAAAAATCTTCTCCAAGACTGACTTACGAAATTGGCAAGAATTTCCACATCGGATACGAGGGATCGGATGAGAGGGTCTGACTCAAAAGAAGAAGTAGAGGAAGACTAGTAGTTGAATTAAACAGTTCAATGTAAGAGTTGAGAGTAAATAGTAAGCATCACATTTTAAAATGAGTGCAGATAATCACATTTGAACCACAGCAACGATGATGAAGGTGATTTTGAATCTCATTGATGGGCCTCTGGATAAAATATCAGATAAACACAGTTTAGAAACATTCTCTCTGTGAGGAGAACCCTCCTCTTTAAAGACACTGCTTTCCCACTTTGGGATTCAAACCAGCAACCTTGACAGTGTGAGCGCCATCAGTTCATTAGCTGTAATTCCTGCATTCAAACTCATAAATCATATCGTGCTGCTCGCTCTGCCCAAGTATGCGGCGTTTGGCCTGGAGGTGAAACAGCCATTTAACCTTTATATTGAGCTTTAATTCTCACTTGGCCTTCCCGTCGTTTTCTGTGCTTCACCAGCTTAGCCAATTAAATGAGATTTACACCAGTCCAAACTCATGCTTTAACACACAAACACAAACTTCAGATGAAATTAAAGCCAAGTTCTGGCAGTTATGCTCAAAGTCATCGACCTCGTAAAGCGCTACGTCTCGCTTCCTTGACGGCTTCATCAATCACGGCTGATAATTGTGATTGATGGGGGAGGAGCTCGGGCAAATGAAGGCCAGAAAACATTTAGCCAAGTGCAGCCGGGAGGAGTGAGATTAATGGTGATAAAAGTGACTGAGCGAGGGTGAAGGTGCATAGTGCGGCATTTTAACACCAGTAAATCATTGGCACATTAATGCAGAGATGTCAGTGTAAATACTGTAAACAAACAAGCAGCCTGTCGGCCTCTGCTGCCTCTGCTTTCCATCTTGTTCTGGGTTGGATTCAAAGGGAAACCTGTTGGTTATTATCAGAGTAATAAACATAAAAAAAAGAATAATGTTGCTCAGGAACACACAGCTTGAATGTTTAAGACTATCTATTATTAAAAAATAAATAAGGATCCCTTAGAGCAAATGTTACTTTTTCTAATTATGGATGGACGTGGTCAGGGAAAACAAATCATTTTGCCTTCAGAACTTATTACCTGTGGTGTTTGAACGCAGCCCCAGCTGGGTCCTAGAAATGTGTTTTCTGGTGCTGGTTGTAGAAAGTTGCTTGCTGTGGGTAGTTGAAGCTGGTTACAAAGAAATATGCAGTGCTGCAACAAAAACATCCTGGCAGGTGATTGGGTCACTAGCAGATTCCCACAGTTGCCTGTAGTTTCTACAGGAAACCCCAAGTTTTTGCAAACACTTACCGACTTGCTAAGCAATTGTGAAGCTGGAAGGATGCAAAGAAAACCAGAAATGGAAACCATTCGCCTTCAGTTTAAAAGCTGCAGCTTTTGAAATGTGTTGGTTTCAGTGATAAGGCACAACTTTTACTTTGAAGTGTGGTTTCAGTCAAACATAGCTATACCACCATTTGTCACTCAGTGGCACCGTCATCATGTTGTTCAGTGAAAACTCATACCATCAGCATACTTTGGTTACCTAGACTGAAAAAGATGTTATTCTGATAGCATAAATTACTATGTTTAAGACTTCCTGTTGGGTTAAGGGTAGGGCTTCAAGAGGCTTTTTGTATACTTTTTGGATGTTACATGTGGTTACCATAAATTCATGCATTCAGGTGTAACTTAGCAAAATACTGATTTAATCAAAAGTGCCAGTACTGCTGATATATATGTATTAGATTTTGGTATCACCAACATAAGAAAGCAGCTTTTTGTTTGTTTGTTTCTTTTTTAAGCTGAGTGTTCAAATTAATCAGGTTAATTAACAAAGTTTGCAGAAGTCGTAAGAGTTTGTTTAACTTACAGTTTTATTGCAGTGTTTATTAGCTCCTTCTTGGCTTATTTTGTGTTTAGTTTGTGCCCTTTCTGCAGTCGTGTTGCTAAAGTCAGCTCTTCTATTGCATCAAACTGCCACTGCTGAGTCACCAACTGACAGCTTTCAAGTTGGACTGTCACTGGGATTTAAACAATGTTTGTACTAAGCCGGGTAATCCATGAATCTTCTTCTCTCTATTTTGACCCTCTGCCTTTTTCATAACAGCAGTTCTTCCCAATTTTCAAGTTTAAAAATTTGAAAAGCAATGATTTGACATGCATTTTAGCACTTCTGGGGTAACAGGGAGATGCTTGTAGACGCTCCTTCATATCACTGAGGAAAACAATTGCACAATATTTCATTTCTTTTTTTTTTTCTTTTTTTTTTTAACCTTAAATGATTTTAAATACTGTTTTGATTGTTTTGTGATATTGTTCTTGAGGAACATGTAGCAAAATTTCCCCAACTACAAATGAATTAATTTTAGTCTGGACCACTACAGTCAACATTACTTTCTATGAATGGGTTGCAGAGTGGCATGCAGAGGCAGCATGGGGAGACTAATCCAGCCTAAATAACCTGTCCTAAATAAGACCTGTACAATGGATGTACGGAAGGGTGTGAGTGGATCTTTCAGATAAGATGATCTGCCAGGACATGCTGAGCTGGACTTCCCAGCCTGTCCTAACTAACACTATATACCATATGCCATATACTTCCAGATTGATCATTGCTGTATTTAAAAGGAGACTCAAACTATGATTTGTTCTTTTTCTACCTAACCAGTCATTCTGGTACTGAAGCCATCTTAATGAAAATTAAACCTCTTGGGTAAGTTAATACAAAGAAATGGGAGAAATGAAAAAAGGCCTGCTTTTCCTTATTCTCTGTTATAGATTTACTGTTGCAGCGGTGGATGTTCAGCTCTAAGTGCCAATTTCAGATTGTTGGTTCTACTTTTGGCTCTATATGATGTCAGCGAGAGCAGATATTGATTATATGATGATCTCAGGCATAGAAGCTCTGGCTCTGAGCACGAAGCCCCACCCACTTAGTTTTCAAACCTTCAGAGATGCAACCAATCAGAAGAAAGTCGATTTCAAGGACGTGTGGGTTTGTAGGGGGAGGAGCTTCAATGGCATTAATTAGACAGTAGATGACTGATCACTGAGGGTAAAGGTCGAGTGTAAGTTTTTTTTAAAAAGGGTCATTTTGAACTGTAAACCATGCAAACCTGCTCTAGCACAGCCTTCCAAATGGGATTTGATCCTAAGTAGCTTGGAACCTTTTGTCACTCTTCCAATGTTTAAGCACTACTTCCTGTGGACATTAAATTTCATGACCTTCATCAGATTCTGGGACTTTGTCAGGGTAGCTCATGGCGCAAGTTTGGAAAACTTTCTCAGCATATGTTCCGTTGAGCAGCATCCATGATGGCACCTGATTTAATCCATGAGATGAAATCAGGTGCCATCATGTCATTCAATATCCATGGGGCCAGTTGTCCTTAATCCATCCCTGGCATTTTATTGTAGTCAGTGATATTTACAGAAATTACTTCAAACATCTGCTGCGCACACGTTCAAACATGATTTTAATGCCACCTGTGATTTATACCTGCGCAATATCAACAGAATTAATATGTCGCAGGTGCTGAAACCCACAGAGGTCACTGATGTACGTTCAGCAAGTATTAAGGCATTCAAATCATATTTACTTTCTGTGCAGTTTGAACAGCTGAACTGATCTAAAATTAACTGATACAGAGCTCATAAGCCTGGCTGACTCAGTTTAATTCCCACCTTACACTAATGGAGTTAAAGAACTGTGTGGTAATGAACATAAATTATAGATTACAATTAGGAGCTCATCACTCCCGCATTAACTCTTTTATCTCTACTTCTTCCTGGCCTCTTAAACTCTCAAGTGATCCAGTTGGAAAGCTTTGGTTGTCATGGGGAGCCGATGGAGAAGAGGGGGTTGTGGGTAATTGGTGTTGAACTCAAATGGACGCCAGTGAGGTTTGAGAGATAATGAGTTTACAAAGGAGGCCCCACAGAGAGGAGATGGGAGCGGGTCCAGCTCTGTGGAGCTGATTTACATTACCTAGGTGGACTCTCTGGCCGAGCTCTCTATTGATTGATCGCAGAGTGAAGCCCCACATGAGACTTAGCCCCCGGCTGTAAAGTGTCTGCTTTTGCACTGAGGTAAGCGCCTCAGACCACAGAGGAGCACACAGTCAAAGACAAATATTACCTTTTAAACAGAAATGCAATCTTTAAAGCTGCAGCCACTTTCCTCTGACATTTTTTTTTAGCCCAGATTCTTCACATAAAGCATCACAAATCAATTTGAAACTTCATTTGGCAGCTACTGGTAAAGACAGTTTTATGTCTGTGGTAAGTTAAACGTGTATTTGATCTTTGAAAGCAGAGACTTTTGCTGGGATTTTATTTTGATAGATGGGTAACTGGTATTTAATTCCTTTTAATATCAAATGTTTCAGTTACTGTTTCTGATTTCAGAAGTATTTTTTTTAATCTAGCTAGTTTGCCACTTATTGGTCTTTAGCCACATAAGCTATTTTTTGTTAAGTTTTTTTCTCAAAGCTCAACTTCATAAATCCTGTTTTTCATCAATGTTTGGATGTTAAACTTTACTGTTACACCTGGTAGAGCAGTCAAGTTGAAAGGAAACTGAGGAGGAGTTTGGACCCGGAAATGGCTAATGATGTCAGACTTAAGAGGCGGATAATTATATGCTTTTTCCATCCATCCATTCGCAGCCGCTTATCCTTTTCAGGGTTGCGGGGGTTGATGGAGCCACTACAAGCTGTCTTAGGGCGAGAGGCGGGGTACACCCTGGACAGGTCGCCAGTTTTTAATATACTTATATACCATATATCTTCCATTAATAGCCTGTCTCTTTTAAACGCCGGTTTCTAATAAACGCAGGTCTCCAATAGTAGCCGGGTGACCTTTGACCCGGAAGTCCCTCCGCTCTGTCTTCTTCTTCTTCTTTTTAAATTTTATTGGCGGTTGGCAAACAACTGAATGGTGCATTGCCGCCACCAACTGGTATGGAGTGTAACTGGAACGTCTCTCTCTCAAAAAAAAACCCCTCCGCCCTGTTGTCAGTCCTCCTGCGTCTCATCACTCGGCCAGCTGTTTCCAATCAGCCGTCATCTACGACCAGCGGCATTTAAGCTGGATGCAGCGACCATCGAAGTGGGATTATTTCACTGAACTGGAACTGTCGGCTAGCGAACCTGCTAACTGTGATTTTCTGGTCTTTTGTCCTCTCCTGGAGAGTCGGGTGGAGAGAAGTTTCAGGGAGCACCACTCGTGCACTGGGCTACCACAGACAAGGAGACACTCGGGAGCAAAGGAGGAGCACAATTGGGAACTGCATTATTTGTGAACTGTTGGAATACGTTTTGGAGCACTGTCTTTTCACCTCAGTCTAAAAACCGCGCCTGGGTCCTCTTTCCCTCTCACTTCTGTGACAATTCTGAGAAGGGAATAAGAGCCGGTCTCCAACAACCGCCGGTCTCTTTTAAACACCGGGCCAACCAAATAATTTTTTAAATAAGCGCCCAGGCTACTAAAAGAAGATATACGGTACTCATAATATACTTATATTTTATGTAACTTTAGAGTTAGCATATAACACAAGCAGTCAATATGAAAGTATTTTTCTATTCATGGAATCAGTCATCCCATGCAGTTCTTACTCTCTGTGATGAGATTCAGTCACATATGACTTTACAATTGGATTACAAAAAAATTATCAGTTTATTTATTATTTATTGAAACTTGTTGGGAATATGTAGCACTGGCAAAGGAAAAAGAAAGTAAGAAATACCCTAAAAATCACTTTCTGACAGTTTTTTTGTAGTCTTGTCTAAGTGCATGTACTTCATGTAAATTCATGGCCTTCCTGAGCTAAAGTGATAGGACATGTAAAGGCTGATTTAGGGTTCAAACAATCAGCAGCACCTAATGAATTGATTAAATGAAAGACAGGAACAGTTTTTATCCTTGAAACACTGAAAAGAGTGTTTATAAAGCATAAATGCCACCTCACCAATCTGAGCCACGGTCTGAGACCTTCAAGCTTTAAAATATCAAAATTGACGCCTTTTCTTCTGTTTCATTTAACAGAAATCTGCTGGTGTTATATTGTCAGTCAGTTGATACAAGAAGAAAAGGTGCTTCTTGAGCCCAAACAACTTTAGTAAGTATTTCTTACAGCCTCTTAACCTTTTAATAAGACTAACAGGAATTAATGTGAATATTCACTCGACTGCAGGAACGTTGATAAATCTGTCAAACAAGTATTTAAACATTGCTCTCTCTTATAAATGGGCATTTACAAGGTTATTCTATCTATTTACAGGGGATGCTTCAAAATGAATAGTGAACTTTAGTTTGAACTGAGCAAGCTGCAAATGATCTGACACATTCAATAACAGCCATCCCTCATTTTCATTTTCCGAGATGAATCTGCATCTCTTGAAGCTGCTGCCAAAGGAGTATGCATCCATTTATGTGGGAAAAACATCATTACCCTCTGTTGCTCGTGTTGCATCTTGACTGAGTGTCCTTGAGCGAAAATCCAAATCCCTTCCTGCTCGCTCTCTTTGTAAGTTCCTCTGCATAACAGCAACACAAAATGTGAAATGTGGTTGATGCAGAGGATCCAGGCAGTGAAATGGTAATCATTTACTAACCAGGGATTTGTGGATTTAAAGATTCAAAGGCTTCCCTTTTCAAAGTGCCGTCATTTCATCATGTTGACAGAGTGGGTTTTGTCTGTATTTAAAATTGCAGATGGAGCTTTCAGTTTGCAATTGGATCAGACGCAGGAGCCCTTATAAAAACCTGAAAAACAACAGATATTTGTGGGTTTTTTCCAAATCTGGATAGTGTCCAAACCTCAAAAGGATTGTTGAAATGCTTTATGGTTTGCTTAAATGCAAATTTACTTCCAGGAATTATTAGTAAATCCTGAAAAATGCTGCCTAAGGACAGAAAAGGCTGCATCCACATTTCAGGTGAATTTCTGTGTTTGCCTGAAGATACAGGCCTTTAATCCACGGCCTTTCCACAGCTTATGACGGAGGAAATGATGAATAAATAATTTCCTGTGAACAGGTTGTGCAGCCTCAAGTGTGGAGTCATCGTAAACGGACAGCTGGAAGCAAGAAACGCAGAAATAGGTTGTGAAGAAGAAGAAAGGAAGGGAACATAATAGAATGAAGACAGCCTGAAGATGAATTATCTTGATGTCGCTGCAAAAACCCCAAGTTTTATACAGCTGTAAAGAATTCCAATGCATTTACAAGGCATCTGTTTGCATAGGTAATAAAGTTTACTTTGTTTTTATCGTACCGTGTCTTCTATCACCTCCTCTCAGCAATAATTAAACAAGTTCTTCAATCTAAACAAGAAAGCTTAACTGACCTCCAGACCTTTTTTTTCTCAAATGGTAACAGTTAAATTTATCCCAACCAATTAGTTGGGATTGAATATTTCATATAAAAACTGCAAATTTTGAAGAACTATCTACTATTGACCAAGATCTCCTCCCAGAGATGTTGAGTCTTTGCCATTCAGAGATCTGAGTATAATTCCAGGGAGCACAGAGATCTGCACAATCTGTTTTGTGAGCCCTGCATCGACCCCCACCACCTCCTGCCAAGTCCAATGCTGTTCATAAATGCTGAACTTAGCAATTATGTAATTGTGCAAAGGAAATGCAAAAAAAATACTTTAGCTGCATGTCCAATAAAGAAAGCTAAAGTTGTGGAATAACATCTTGCATATATTCCACTAGCTTCTGTAGCTTGATTTAATCGCTAATTTAGTGATTCTTATTTGTCATACTGGGGGAAAAGTAAGCCTGTGTCCAGGGGTTTATTTTCCACAATCCATTCATTTTGATGACTTTATATATGCTCATTCAATCATAAAATTAGCTGGGTATATTTCCAGTGATTCCAATTTTGCAGTATTTTTTTTTTAACTTTTGAGTGGCTGTTGCTCGGGTGGTAGCGCAGGTCCTACTAACCAGAAAGTTGGTGGTTAGATCCCAGTCTGCTCCAGTCTTCTTGCCAAATATCCTTGGGCACTAACCCCATGTTGCTCTCCGATGCATCCATACATTCATGCATAGTATGAATGCATGTGAATGTTAGGGAGCACGTAAAGTGCTGGTGTGAATGTGCAAGTTGTGTAAAGCGCTTTAAGTGCTCGGAGTAGAAAAGTGCTACAGTAAATTAAAAAAAAACAAACATTTTTAGTCATTTAAAAAAAAATCTATTTTTAGTATTTAAACATGCAGAATTACAACAGCTCTGATTGTCTGGGAAAAAAAACGAATCTTAAGAGAAGCTCTGCTGCCTTTTCTTTTTCTACTTTAAGCTCCTGCCTGTGTTTGCACGTGGCATGTGAAATAAACCAAATTCCTGGTGTTCCTTCCCATAACCAACCTGGCTGACAAGCAAACGTTCAGTTATTCTGATGCAAAGTGAGCCATGCTGATAGTGAAGCTCCTCGATAAAGCCGTGAATAGAAGCCTCCTTTTCACGTCTCACAGTTCCCATTCAACCCGCATGAATAGACGCGTCCAATCCAGCCTCGGTCTCTAATAAGTGCTGAACTACAGGGCAGCAACGGCTGCTCTGAGCATGTCGTGTCCAGAAAACATTTACCTCTTCATGCAGCTCCCAGCGTTGAGTGGCAGATTCCTCAAGGCTTGTCTCTTGTGTGGGAAAAAAAAACCCCTCAGTATTTAATTTTTGCCTTTAATGTTCTTGAAATGTGCAAAACAAACTGTGCTTGTCTAGCACTGCAATCAGCAACCTCTGCAGAAAACAGGAGGTGCTTTTATTGCCTTCCAAGACAGAAAATAGTCTTCAAGAGAAATATTGACTCTGCTGCAATATATTTATACAAATTAAAGGATAGACATCAGCTGACCTCATGATTGCCTGTTGTGTTTTGTTTTGTTTTTTACATTTTTGCTGAGGATGTAGTTTTACCTTTATCTATATATAACATCCCTGCTGGAAAAATTTGCTTCTAGTCACGACTACAATGATTGGAAATGTAGATTATCTGTCCATCCATCCATCCTCTTATCCAATTCAGGGTCACGAAGCCTCTAGAGCATCTCCCAGTTTTCATAGGGTGAGAGGCGACATATACCTCGGACAGGTCAAAGGTCTATCATAGGGCTAACACAGAGAGACAGAAAATCATTAGGATTGACAACTAATTTAGAATCTAAAACCAATTTAAAATCACCATTGAACCGAACATGTATGGCTTGGATGATGGCAGAAAGTCAGAGGACCCGGAAAGATCCTACGTAGACACGGGGAGGACACAGAAAGCTCCCAGCCTGTATTCAAACCCAGATTGCAACTTTTTATTGGTAGAGACTTCTACTTAAGTGAAAAAAATTACTATAATTTATTTTTTAAAGTTTTTCTATTGTAATTTTTTTTCCCCAGGAAAATACTGTAAATGTCTCATAATCTTGGGGGTTTTTTTGGTTTTTTTTTACAGTGTTTTTACAGTAATAGTACCATTTCTCTCTATATATACAGTGGTTTGTATAGTTTCAACAGTAAATTCTTTTGTGAAGAAAAATACTTCATCTTATCTAAGAGATGACTGCCAGTTGCACGAAACACTTTTAAAGTGCATTTGTAAATTAGACATTTACAGTATGGTACATGTGGTCTAATTATCAGATAAGCTGATGTGGGCTCCCAGAATAAATTGCTGTTAAAAGCCGGGGCTTCAGACTCAGAAATGAGAGGGTCATGCCACGTGACACCGGTCCGTCCCAGCAATTTTTCCACAAATGTTACCCATTTTTCCAGGGTCGAGCGCTGGAGCTGGCGACAAAAAACACAGGCTTTGGGTCAGTGCTCTCCTAGCGTGGACGATCCCCAGGCAGACAGGGCAGGCATCCTGCTGGTCACTGTCGTGCAAAGAGAAACCGCACCCCTGAGGACAGGAGTGAACAGAAGATTTCTGCTTGTCTCGCTTGTGTTTGGAGTCCATTCCAAAAGCAAAGCGATCTGCTGCAGAGGAAAATTCTTAATTAGCGCTCCATGCCTACGCATCAACTGCACGGTAGAAGCTAACACCAACAGGGGCATTTAAGCTTAAGTTAAGCTAATCAGATCAGAGTTGATCTGATTTAATCCCAGTGAATTGCTTTGAAACAGGGAAATCTTTGCCAGCATTTTAAGGATTTCCCAAGTGGATGCACTTTTAGATGGAGAAATTTTGCCCGGTCCAGGTCCAAAGTAGTACATAAACAGAAACACAACTTTCAATTCAAGGTCATATTCCAATGCAAATTTCTCACTTTCTAAATCTTTTGGAGCATCCACTTAAATAAAAAAAGAAAAACACACAAAAGCAAATATAAACATGAATAATTCATTGTTTAAAAAAACTGTTCAGATTTGGTTTCCTGTAGTGCATCATGTGTTTTGTCATGTGGGGAAAAAAATGAAAACTTCAGCCTGTATGATTTAACTTCAGTTATTCACAGACTGAGACACTGAAAATGTTTGTTAGAAATGCTCTTCGAAATGTGAGGGTCCAAGGTGACTTCAATAGATATCACAGCCTTGCATTGATCTCCAGTCACTTCATAGCTCGCCGTACAGATATCCATCGCACCCCCGTCGGCCCCTGACAGAGCAGAATGAGAAAGTATGCGATGTTTGGTCAGATAAATCACACCGCTTTCATGTTTCTGAAGCTGCTGCAGCATTCATCATGCGCAGAGCGATGCTTTCTAAAGTCCTGCAGGTTGTGTCTTTTTCTTTTTTGGGGAGTGGATGTGACCAAACTGTGAAATAAGACATGAACGTGAGAACTGAATAAAATAAGAGCTCATAAATAAGACGCAAAGATTCATTCTGCCTTCATGTTCATATCTGAAATGGATTCACACAATTAGCATCGCGTGCAAAGGTACAAATAAGACACTTTGAGTGATAAAGTGAAGGCAGTGAATAGAAATCTGATGGGGTTTTTATGAGATTAATTGGGGCATTGCATTTTAATTTCCTCCCTTTCTCCTTCTCCAGCTGTTGATCTAATTAGCAGGCTCATTGGAGACTTTTGGGTGCTGCCTTTAAAAGATCCCTCAGGCATGCCTGCAGGGGGAGCAGGGAGGCAACAGGATACCTCACTGCAGCATGTGGGCGTTTATCACTTCCACTCATCTCCTCTGTTCATAAAGAGCTCTGAGAGTCCAGTTTGCTCAGCTTTCTGATCAAAGTCAGACTTTTATGTGTATTTTTCCCCTCAGTCCACTTTATATTCAGACTAGTAAAGGGGCTGGATTTGATCTGTGGTGAGTGATGGTGGATTTAGTCTTGAAAGCAGTCAGTCAGTGGGCTTTGAAATAGTTTAATTTACAACTAGTTGATTTGCCTGCTGACTGACTAGCTGACAGTATCTAAACCTGACTAGATTCACATTACTGAGGTTTGGGAGGTAGAAAAAAATAAGCATTTTTTTCTGCAAAAATGCTTATTTTTTTCTGGCTCCGAAATAGCAAGCTAATGTCTAGGGCAACAGTTTCCATACCAAACTAGACAACATACAGATTTAAAAACTTGAAAGTGCTCTGTATGGATAAAAGTCATTGGCCATACCTTTTTGAATTCAAGAGTTTAGAGTACCAGAGGTGTATAATATCAAGCACCTAGTCATGCAGTCTGCCTGTGCAAGCATTTTTTTTTTAAAGCATGGGTCATTTTAAAGAAGCCACCACTGCAACAGTTTATACATTTTCTTCCCTCCTAAACATTCCACAATTAGCTGTAAGTTATTTTTCTGCAACAACAGCAACCGCAAAGCTCCAAAACCTCCCCCAGCATTCACATCAGCACTAAATCTGTGCACCAGGAGCTTCGTGGCATTGGTTTCCATGGCTGAGCTGCTCCTCGAGGTGTAGCCTGTAGTGCTATTGTCCATTCAGCATTTGCTTCCAATTAAACAGGGAGCTGTGGCTTTATCTCAAAATCTCATTATTTTAACATTTTCTTGCTTTTTGTGATTCTTTCTTTAACATATAAAAAACCTGTTTCCTGTAACTGTAGATTTCATTTAGAAAACGTCACGACTTTTCTCATAATCATGTCTATTATTTTACCAGGTTTTGTTCTTATGTACTTTTCCCGCTTATCTTGCCAGTCTATATATCAGAAATGAAACGTTTTCTTCACAATGTTGTTTTTGTGTCTTTTTTGGGAGTTCTAACTTTTAAAACTATCTGTATTTTTTCCATAATTCTGTTGTTATGTCACGATTTGGTCTCTCTTCATATTCTCAGTGTCATCTCATCAGTTTCAAGTCAGTATTCTGACTTTTTTCTCGCTATCTTCACGATTTATCCAATTATTCAGACTTTTGAAATGCATTTCTCTTTATCATTTTAATGTTTTTCTCTCTCTCTCTTTACATCTTTAACTCATTGTTGTAAGTTTTTGTAATGAGTTTTTGTCTCTTTTTAAAAATAATATTGAATATTAATGTCATTATTTCAAATCTCAAATTTTTGACAATATGTGTAATTATTATTTGTCTCTTTCTCGTGATCTCATTATATTCTTACTTAATTGCTTACTTACTTTATTTACGTCAAGTTTATAATTTTGACGCTTTGGCGTATCCTATTTTCATACAAAATTTTAAATAAATAAAAAATTATAGTATAAAAATATAAATAATAATACTTTTTATTTCAGAATTGCACATTAATCCTAATGTGCACTTATAGTTGTTCTCTATGTTTGTGTTCTCTCTACTCTATGGGTTTCTTATTCGAGGGATGTTTTTGTTTCTTCTTGTCCGCTGTTTTTGAGTCATCATCAGCTCGAGGATAACGTCTCTCTGTGATGAGCACAGCTTTAGGAATGAGGTCAGATCATTTGATTGTTAGCTAGCTTAAATGTGGAGCTGTATTAAAGAAATCATAGTGCTTTTTCAGAGCGTAGAAGTCGCCAAGTAGTCCCACATAGCTCTTTTATTCTGCTTTAATCTATTTTACATATAGAGGTAGACTTTAAACAAGCTGTGGTTTTGAGGTTTTTCTTTCATTTGTATTTTTAAACTAAAGCACAGTTAATTTTTTTTCTGAATGTTGTTGGCAATGTCGCCCAGACCCCAGCAGCCACAGAGGGATTTTAGCTCCCTGACAATATTCAGTCACCAAATCATCAATGAACTGCGGCTCATTAGCGGAGGACCATCCTGCTCTACGAGTCATTAACCCTTCAGCTTTATTTATAGACAGGCCCAGTCAGTGCTGATCATTACTGACTCCTGGGACCGTTTTATTGTGTTTACTGATGTTTTATTCTTTATTTATGGAAATAACAAGAGGTTCATTTTGTTTACTGAAACTCAAACATATGTTGGAACTAAAGACACAAAACTTGGCTTCCTTTTATGTCACATGTATCATGGGCATGGTAAGGGTTGGTCAAGAGGTATGCCACATGCACTTTTTAGCTTTAGCTTTAAATTTGACTTTTTATTTAATAATGTTCACATTTTTATTTTCTAAATTTAACATTTGCTTGTAGTTAGTTAATTATTAGCTTTTAGTTAAGTTTTTAAAAAAATTATAATTAAGTTTTGACTTGACTTTATATTATATTTCATTATTTTACTTTCTTATTTTTAACTATTTGTAATGATTGATTACTTTATTCTATTTTTTCTGCAATTGTTTAACATTTTTTTTTACTTTTTCATGTATTTTTTTTAACTAAATTTCTTAATTTTTGTTTCAAAATTTGACCTTGTATTTTCTCTGTTTCATTTTTCTTGTGAATTTTACATTTCTGTTCAAATACTTGAAAAATCAGATGAAAACAATTTTCATAAGACGATGAGTTAATTGGATACGGCTTCAGTAAAGTAAAGTAATAGATTACCTTAGTGTAGCCATCCAATGTGCGCATGTATGGGCATTTGATTTGGCCCCGCCCCTCGTCCTGACGTCACCACTCCTCTCCAGCGTCTCGCCAGTCCTCCGGCAGAGCGGAGCAGAGACGGACGGATCAAAGCAGTTTAGCTCGTCTGTCATCGTTAAAAACTTGTCGGACTACAAAAGAGCTCTTACTTTTTCTTTTCACTAATTTACCCGTTTTTAAAAACCAAAAAATCTGTTTGTTTAAGGCAAATGTCGCTGGAAAAAACGGGGAAAAGCAGAAGAAGAAGCGTCGCGCGGCTCCCCATCAGCACCACTCTTCACCTTCACTCAGACCGTTCTGTGAGCGCACGGGAATTCCAGCCAGCCGGGAGGTCAGTTCACATTACAGCCAATTTTAGACTTCACAGCCTCTGAGTCTGTTTCAAAGTACTTAACCGCTCAGCTTAGTAGTTACCTCAACAGAACTGTGCAAGGAGACAAATTCCGCTTAACTCAGACGATGATATACGTTATTTACATTTATTCTCGGTGATTTAAAATGCAGTTGCGCCGCTTCACACTGACTATATACTTACATTTATCCCCCATAATGACTTTGTACAGGGTTTTAGAAATATTTAATAGCATTTTGTCTTATAAGTTGTTTTATTTTTTTTGTAGTGCTTATTGTTATTTTATTTCCCCCAACATTTTCATTTTTTCATTCGTGACCTTTGTGTCTTATTATTTTATATGTGAATTAACTGGTTTAAAGCGGTGGTTCAAGATGAGACGTTCAGGAGCAGCACTCTAAAAACAGACTGGAAATGACAATTTGGCAATTAGAGCTTATTGTCACGCGTGCACATGCTGTCATGCGCGTGCACGGCCCTCTCCAGCGGCTCTTTAGCCCTGCGAGTAAGGTCATCTGATAAGCTGAAAATCCTCTCCCTCTCAGCTTCAAGGTTTAACAGGAGCGTTTTCCATGTTAAACACTTTTGCGAGAGACCTTTTGTCCTGTTTTCCCCTATTCGTCTTCATCTGCTTGTCTTCCTCCCCCTCCCTTTTTGCCTCAGCATCCTCCTGACCCATCTTCCTCCTTTTGCACTTCTTTCCTGACTCTCCTCTTGCTGCATTCTCCCTTTTCCCCTCTCTTTTCCCTCTGGTATTCTCCCCCTCCTGTTCCTTCCCGGCCCTGCTGCATCCTTTTTCCCTGCTCTCTTCTCCCACTTGATTTTGACTGCCTACTCTTCATCCATCTATTTACTCCCTCAAGTCCTCTATCTTTTCTCCTCCCTACCCTCTTTTGTCTTTTTATTCACCTCTGTCTTATAAACCTTCACTCCCCCTTTGTATCCTCCTCTGTCCTTTCCCTTTCCTTCATTGTTTCCTTTCTTTTCCTCCCTTTCATGTTCCTTTTCTTCCCAGCCTCCTCCACTGAAGCTCAGTTAACACACCTTACCGCACAAACCAGTCACGGTCAAACTGACACCACGTTTATGCTTCCCACACCATAAAAACATGGCATACTTAGTTTTTATAGTCCGCAAATTGGTCATCATGACCTCGTGGAACGAGTTTCTGTCTTGAAGTTAGATAATCACGTTTTTACACCTGAAGCTCTTTGGGTTGGTGAGGAAAAAAGTCCAAAAGCAACTAATTATATTCTCATTATCTCCTTCCTTTTCAAAATGGAGCTCTGTCACATTAGCACAGCTTCTGTTATCACTTTAAAATGGGCTAAACTTCTTTCATGGAATTATAAATGCTGCTAATGTCACCATTAGCTCCTTTTGCCTTTTCCCCGAATAATAACTTTCCCCTATAACTCAACTCTTAATGCTTTGTAAAGCACCGCTTGGCTGTTTTCCTGCTGGAAATCTAGACATCGGAAGAGAGTTATGGCAATCAAAACACAAATTTAAGCGATTTGCTGCCCCGAAGCTGACCTGTTGACGTGTGCAAAGTGCCACTTCTTCTTAAACAGCCTTTTCTGAAGAACCTCCTTCAGCGCGGAGGAGGAAGTGACACTAAAACTAAGCACTTAGCTGGCCTCGTTTACCTGGAAATTCATCCCGAGGGGGCGAGAGAGTGGCGATTGTAATATTTTACAGATGAATTTCCCCGGTGATGAACGGCGGCATTCGAGGGCAGAGCTGTGCTGCAGACTAATGTACTTGACCACATGCCAAGAGGAGGCTTTTTTATTTATTACTTTATTTCTGCGGGGCAGAAATGAGCAGGTCGGCAGAACGTGGTGCTTCTCTGACTTAAACAGAAAAGACGTTTTAAACGTTTTCTACAAAATCCCAGAGGAAAGGTTGCCCATAACACTCCTTTCTTTGTCTCTTCATCATATTATTTGGACATTTTTCAATAAAGAGTTGAGCCTTTAATTTGATCGTCGATGTTGTGCAGGCTCATTTTAAGCTAAGAGAAGATTCATTTAGATAAATAAAAGATCCCTTTAATGTGTTAAGGACACTGTGATATATCAATCAACAGTAGCCTTTGGTCTCATTGGTAGTTCAATCACTCGCCTTGAAGTCCCGAAAAGCTTAAATTAGGATCCGCCCACTTGGCTTAAGGTTGCTGAAGGTCACTGGCTTCTTTTCCTGTGTGGAAAAGGTTAAGATCCATGTAGGGTTGGGGCTAGAGTTAGAGTTTAGTTAACCTCCGAAATTTCTACTTTTTCGAACACCCAAGCAGAAAAGAACATTAAAACTGTCAACAAAATGTTATGACACATCATTTCAAAGTTACCATTGTCAGGTTTGGAAAAATTGGCTTATTTAACAGGTGGTTAAATTACAAGATAACCCTACTCTTAAAGTTATGGTTAGAAGTGACTCAGGAAACGGTCAACACTGTTGATGGATAGATGGACAGGTAAGTAAGAAGACAGGCAGACAGGCTGGGATTTACCCACCTATCGGTCTATCAGCCTGTCAGATGGATAGGCAGGTAGGTATGCAGAAAGAGTGATAAACAGGTAAATGGGCAGATAGGTAGAGAGATGAACATAGAGATAGTTTGGCATATAAATAAGTAGGTAGATTGGTAGGTTGATAGATGGACAGGTAGGTAGAAAAATCACACACACAGCTTAAAAAGTAAACAGTTTAAACATACAATTATATACAATCGAGGCATTACTGTAAACAGACTGACAGGGACATTGCCACCCGCATTGGTGGATCCAGAGTATCTTAATTATTCCCATGAAGCAGTTTTTTGTGCAATTATCAGAAACCACACAGCCATCAATCAAACAATCATAAACAGAGCATGATTTTTCTGTTGTTTACTAAGGCCAGTATAACATAAATAAAAACAACATTTCTTAGGATGCAAGAAAAATCAATCAGTTTTTGCAAAACAGAAAATAAATGGATGTCTTTTTTAATAAAGCAGGACATTTGATTGACGAGTACTTCAATAACGAAATGTCCCATGTACTTGACCACATCGTCCTTCATATTTCTCTGATTGGGACTGCAATTAACTAAACAAAGATATCTGAATAAGACTTGGGAAACGGTGACCATGAATGCACCAATAAAGTGTTTGCTAAGGTCATAGGTCAGGTGAGAAGATTTGTAATTTTCTCATAAACGTTTCTGTAAATTGTCATTTTAGAGTCGCCCACTGCTGGCTATTGGAAAAGCCAATGAAGCCAATTGGAAAATTGCAAGTCTGATTCGCTTCCACTTTGGCTTCACTTTATACAGTCTTTACGATCAACTTCCCAGTCGTTCCAGGCTATCTACGGTGGCCCACAGAGACCAATCATTAAACCCCTGTCCAATCAAACCAACTGAAAGAGAAGGTGAAACCACTAATTAGTGGTGACCGTTACTCTCATTCATTTTTAATTTCATTTGGCAGCGTGCAAACTGCCAAGGACATCTTTGCCTTGGAGGTCTTGCTTCATTTCTCCTGCCGTTTCACTTTGACCACATCGTAGGTGTAAACACACGTCCCCTGGTGCATGCTCGGAGCAAAGCTTCATCGCTGGGGGCCGGCCTGGTCGCCACTTGACTCAACTCGACCTAATGTGTTTGTGTCCCGAGGCTGGCACTGAATTAAACCCGAGAGCCTGTTCTCAGTTTCCTGCAGAACAGATGAAAGAGCTGACATTTAGGGGAGCTTAAAGTCGACTCAGACTGGGTTTTTGATGGCTCCAGCTTCTCTCTTTTGCTGGAAGAGGTGTTTATTTTTCACATTAATGGAATGTGGCGGTTTTATCTCATGTTTACTGTTTGAAGATTTAGCTAACAAGCCTATAAAAGTGTCTTTATTTCATCTTACTAAACCGATCTCTGAGAATTACAGCACAAGAGGAAGTGAAGAGCTTACTTTGGGGTGCTTGATCTTGATTTAGGAGACTTTTACTCCTGCTTTGATCTGACATTGCTTCCTATGTGAACTCTTACAGAGTTAATAGATTAAATATAGATATTATAGGTTAAGTTTAAGACTTTGCTTTCTTGCCAGCAGATGTGTGCTGCCCATTTTAAACAGCCATGAGATGGAGAAATGAAGTCTCCGCTACCATATGGCTTCTGGAAATAGTCATTACAGTAACATTCATCCAGGGATTAGGACCGGCCCCCTCTCAGCTAATTAAACTTTGGACTCCCCGATGTGCTCGCTGCTCCTGCGCTCCATAAGCCTGAACGAAATGTGTTGATAGCTCGTAAACATTTTGACATCACGCATGTGAATCCAATGCAAAGGCCGGCCAAGAAGCGCTCCAGCAGCTCGCTGAAAAGCCTCTAAAAGATGCTGTTTTGGCGTTTTTGCTCCCTCTGAAATGGAAATTTATCTGCAAACATGAAGTAGAACACAAGTAGGAGAGACCATTTTGCTCTCTGTTGTTGGGGTTATTATTTCTGGATCTCCTCGTTTCTCAGAGATGGTCAAACAAGCTTGTTTCTCCCTTGTCCTTTTAATGACTTGTGTCATTTTCCTCATCAGATCTTAGATGGGGTTTTTTTCTTCCCTAACAAAAGTTTTTAAGCTTCCAGCACTCCATTTTTCTCAGAGCTGAACCTCCTGCAGTGAACTCCCCCCTCCCTCACCTGTATCTGTCAGAGCCATCCTCACCTCCCGCTGCATTTAGCGCTGATCGTCGCGGCATTATATCAAAGAGAGGGCACGGTATTTTTGTCTGCCGGCTTGTTATTGATAGCAGCCGAGCCGAGTCGGCTCGCTGAGTGCTCATTTTTGAGCAGGAAGGAGGGGTTTTATTGATGGGCCGCACGCTAAGGAAAATGAAATGTCACCTCAAAGGAGTTTGACCAGCTTTCAGCGGGAGCTCCCAGGTGAACATATGCAGCCATTAAGCAATTCCCCCACTTTCTCTTCCCTGCATGCCCCGCATCTGAGAGTCCACCTCTGCTTCGTTTAATCTCCAGAGAGGAAGATGTGAAAATATCAGCAGGTTTGCAAGGGAGCAGCTGAAAAACTCAAGAATAATAAACACATGCATGAACCAGAAGAGTACAGGAAGTTTGATGGCGATACAATGATTGTTCATTAAGGTAGAGTACTTAGTGTTTAGGCCACTGTGGTAGAGCTGAGCCCAAAAAGAAAGCCCAGAGAACATTTCGACCTTGACAGTGGCTCCGATGCAAAAAGCCCTGCTGCTGATTATGCTACTACCCAGACAGACGATGGGGGACACAATACAGCCCCCCCACCATCACCACCTTCAGAAACCGTGGTGGGTATTGGCAGCCTCAAAGAATACAATAGGACGATCAGACTATTGAAATCACCCAACCCTACACTGCAATATCTTTTGTTCGCTTGTTCCTCTCCTTACATGCATCCTTCTTACTGGCACTAATCACTGACTTGGTTTCATCAGTTCCTACTGTACTCTAGTATCCAATTGGATTTTTGTCTCTTATTCACAGTGAAATGCTGGCGTGTCTTAGCCCCACCCGAGAGTTTAGCTTTGTTTTCTCTCCTGAGAATCAGGCTAGAGATGCTTTTTTTTTATCCTCTGAGATTACTAAACAGTCTTCTTCTTGTTATAGTTTTGCTTTTCTTTCTGTCTTAGCGCCGAGGTAACCTTAGATCAGATCAGGTTTCAGAGAGAACACAAAAGCCTCTTTTCCACTAGAACCTACTCGGTTCAGCTCAACTCTATTCGGTTTTAGTCGTTTTCCATTACAATTGAGTACTACCTAAATATGCACAGGATTGTTATAGCAACACCAAAAGTCTCATGACGTCATTTATATGCAACACAAACACAACATAACAATGGAGAATGTCGAGGCGATAGTATACCTCCTGCTAGGTGTTTGGCTTTTTGTTAAACTCCGAGACCATGATGTTAGAGTTTGTGTAGCCATTTCCTTTGTTACCGGGTTTCAAAGTTGGTGGGTTTGATTTTTGTGGAGGAGTCTATGTAATAACTCAATAAAAAAGTACCTGGTACCAGGTACTATCACCTAATGGAACACCCCAAAATCAAGTCGCAACGACTAGTAGTTGTAGTAGTAGTAGTATGTAGTATTCTACTGTCGGTTGTTCCCTTGCCATAAAGGGGTCGCCACAGCGGGTACCTCTGCATGTTTGTTTTGGCAGCCTCATAGGTTTTATGAACTATATGCTCTACATTCAGTCACTAAATCAACAATTAAAACAAACTAAATGCAAAAAAGATGTCTGAAAAGGATTGAGAGTCTGGGCAGGTCCTATGTTCCAAAGATTAGGAGCCACCACTGTAAAACCTCTGTCACTTCTGCCTTTGAGCCTGGATCTTCTGTTGTCTTATGAAGGCACATTTGACATCTCCTTTGTTGTATCTGGACCCAGCAAGACACCTTGTGGCCACTCAACTAGCTTTTACCTTGCCTCCATCACCTTATCCAACACTTTAACACTTTTCACAAATGGTACATCTGCCTCTGGGGTGAGACGTAGCTCTCGTTAGAATAGGTTTTTTCACACTGGGACTTTTACTTTGCAAGTGCTGTTTCAGGTTGTTTGGCAACTTGCTCCGCATGCTGATGTCACGAGACAGAGGTTGTATTGCCATCTGCCTCCAGTTTTTCTCCTTGCTTTAGGTGGTGGGACTTGTGCAGTGGTGGTTAGTCGTGGTTTACTCCACAGAAGTGTTCATTCCCCCTCACTGTCAATCAGCGCCATTGATGTGTCGCACTCTAATATGTCCCACCATGCCATAACTGCAAACAGTCTGGGCTTAGCTGGACTTCCCCTATGAAAGGATTTTAAATGGTTTCTAGGGAAAATTAGTGAAAACAAAGTTAGAATACTAGATACTGGTTAATCACTTGACTTTTTTGCAGTTGCATATCAAATTTTGTTGAGGCAGGACACTCTGGCACATCTGTATTTGGCTCAAGGCATACCGTTTGGGAGAACCTTCATTTTCCACCTTGTGCTTTAAAGCTCTTCAATGATTTAAAAACTTTACCTAATCTGATCCTGAAAACACCCCTCTTTGCTTAGAATAATATTCTGACTTCTGACTTATTCTCTTAATTCTGATACTTCCCGCTTTCAAATTACTGCTTAGTCAGCTGTGTTCAGTGAAAAACTGAGACACAGCCATGTTTCTGACAGGTGAACAATGGCCGCAGGTTGATTTAGTCGAACGAGCCCCTGATGAGTCCATCAAATCCACCTCAGCTTCATCTGAATGCTGCCTCAGTGGAAGGTTATACAAAGGATATAATAACATCATGACATCATGTAACAATAATCGTCAATGCCAGAAATGTTCAAAGGGAGCTGAGATTTTCATATAGTTTAAAATACAGTAAATTCAAAGGGAGTATGGACCTTAGACAAAGTATTCAGTGTGCACAGATACACTGAAGTTCTGAATATCACAATTTTCACTGAGGATTAACCTCCAACCCAGATAAAACTCGGTTTTTGATGTTTTGCTTCTAGTTTACCAGCTTTGATGCTGTGTGATGAGAGGGAAGACAGTTTTCAGAAGAAATTCTGATTTACAAGAAGTTTTATGTTTTAAACAAACAATTTTGTCCTCTAAAACAAGTATTGAGGCCTCTCAGGACGCCTCTACTCTTTTTGGTTGGCACTGTTTTGGACGAAGTTCGGAGCAGCTGCTTGGAGGAAACAAAAAGCTGGTGTACTCTCAATAATGTATGTTAGCAGATACTAACAATACTGCAGCTAATTTGCTGTGTTGTCCTTAGTTGTGAGTGAAAGCTCCAAAGCAGTACTTTCTAAAAATGAGCTGCACGGGAATCCACCTGCACACATTACAGCTCTAATAATGACAATCAGTGAAAGGCGCCTCCTACAGTCTGTGTTGCTTTAATCAGATTAAAATGGCATCATTAGTGTGCAAATGCAAATGTCCCCACTGTCGCCGCTCGCCACGTCCTGCCGGAATAATAAAGTCTCGTGGGACGTTTATGCTGCAAAACAATTTCTTGCCGCGTCTCTAATCAGATTATAGTCCTCTGTTGCCTGTGTGCGTTTTTCAAATTTAATCACAGCTCACTTCTGACAAGGAAATTGGTGACTTGCTTGATATGGTCTGTGATATAAAATAAGCACTGTAATCAGTGGAGTGAGTGCAAACAGCCTCTGAGATTGGCCTGCAATTCTTTACATTTCTACCAGATGTAATTTTATATGTTCAAACATGCTGCATGTCCTGAAGTATGTGAACAGAACTGTCCAAATATTTGATCATTAAATCAGTCTCGTAGCTTTTCTGCATTTTTGTGGTTTTGTCTCAAATCTTTGATTGAATGCAGGTATATTTTAGACATTCTCAATATCAAACAATGCCACTAGTAAATTACAGACCCTTCGGTTTACAGTTTTGTTTTATTATCATCCATCCAACCTGTACCACTTATGCATTTGAGGGTCGGGAGTCTATCGCATCTATTTAATCAGTCAGAGGTTTTGTAATGCTAATATTACAATGTGAATACAGGCCAGAAGCTGCAGTAGTTTTCTGTAGAAGAACTCAATCTTGGCCGGCCAACCACTACTTTTGGCCCACTTGCAAAACATAAGCTGTAGTTTCTGTCTAGAGTGATGAACTACAGTTTCTGGGAAGCTAACTGCTAAGTACTAACTAGCTGTGAAGCTCTTTCATCCATTTTCTGCCACTTATCAATGTCCGGGTCACATGGGTAGCAGTCTAAGCAAAGAGGCCCAGCCTTCCCTCCTCTAGTTCTTCTGAAGGGGAATTGAGGCGATCCCAAGTTGGCCAAGCGCTCACCTCAACTCTGGAAGCACTCAGGATTAATTTAGTCAGATACTCAAACCGACTCAGCAAACTTCTTTTAGTGTATTGGAGTAGGGCCTCTACTCTAAGCCCTCTCAAATGGTTGATGTCATCACTGTATCTCTGAAGGAAAGCTCGAAGGAAGGTAATATTGCCTCTTCTATCTGTGATCTCATTCTTTTGGTTGTGGCTGAAACAGCTCCAACCCTCAGCCCCGTTGCTTCCTTCTTAGCTTTGGAGGATTGTGTCTCATTTCATTTAAATAAAGATGGGCAGGGGGAAAATATCTCGAAGCTAGTCAATGAGCCTGTTAGGTTGGTTGCTAAGGGGACAATAAGTTTGCGGTGTTTATTCAAAATGTTGCGCCATCTGTTTGTGTCTTATAAAGGACCTTATTTCAAACAGATTATATTTTGACAGAAATAAATTTTCCATTTTGGACTGTGTGTTTCCTCAAAGATGCAGGCCCTTAAGGGAATTAGATTTGATTTAACAGTCATATTTTTGCAGTCTTCAATGTCATTATGGCTTTATTCCCATCTGAAAGCCATTAGGTCTCATAGCATAACAGCAGTGTTGGAGCTTGTCAATACTTTTGGAGCTAATTAGGAACAAATTTCTACACCTAAATTTAAAACTGCGTTGGAAAAGGTTTGGATATCAAGTAGTCAGCTATCACATAAAGGGTATCTAAATACCTGTGGCCTTATAGTGTATTTGTCAACATATTTTTTTTGTTCGTTTTTGGATTAGTGTGTTCTTTTTGCAGTTTGACTACTTTAAAAAAAATTCTACTGTTTCTTCTTGCAAAGTTTTGAGGATTTGTAAGTGATAGAGGTGGTATAGCAGAGTTTTCTACACTCTGTTTTTCCTGTGAAGAAATAAAAGTGAGCTTCCCTTGTTCTTTACAATATGTTCCTGACCTTCCTCGCTGCCACTGTGACTCAGAACTTAAATCTCTTTTGGATTTATTTCTTTATTGCTTTTCATTTGTTCTCATGAATCACATCTCTGTTTCTCCCCGACTTCAACGTACTTGCTCTTTGCATTGATTCAGAAAAACACTCCCTGTTCATTTCTGTGCCAGCCTTATTTTCTGCTCCTGCAGCTTTGACCTTTGACTATGCTACTGATGTAGAAAATTAGCATTGCTTCTGGAAGTTGCACCAGATTTGCTTGAATGCCTAAGTGAGTGTTCTTGAATGTTTGTAATTGGCTGGGTGTTCCCATCCAGTCCCTAAATCCTTTATGTGTTTGTTTCCCATTCAGTTGAAAAGCTGCCGATGAGCCAACAATTTTGTTTAACTACTGGCCATGGCTGCCCATCGAATCATCAGAGTGACTAACAACAACCACATCCTGCCTCGATGTAAGTCTGAGGGGACGCTCATCGACCTCAGTGAAGGGGTGTCTGGGGCCAGTCTCAGCGATGTCAAAGGTCAGTGTTTAACTGCAGCCACAGCACTTTCATGCAGTTGCAACGCGTTTGTTGCCCTTTGAGGTCCAAACCTGTGATTCATTTAAAAAACAGTTTTATCACATTTCACTTGAACTCTGAAATTGAAATAATTTGTTTTAATTTTTATGCTTTTCATCTTTTTGCAGTTAAATTATTCAGCTAAAAATAGGCCTATTCATTTCCGAGCTCTTTCACTTCACTGGTTTCATCTCATTACAGCTTTGTTTACATGCTCCATATACGCTAATGAGGTGACCTAAAAATAGTAAATTATGCAGTAAATTATGCGCTTCATCTGAAGAGACATACCTGAGAAAATATAGTGATTAGAAACAAGCTTTTGGTTGTTCTGAGGGTACTGTGGCTATCTTATGATCTGTTTTCACTGAACCGCTGACCCATTTGGATACGAGTCTCTCAGTGAGATCCAAAGTACAACTACCTAATTAGCTCAACTGGTTCATTATATCTGTCTCTGATTATGAGACAAGCACTGTTAACTACAGCACAGTGATTAAGTGCACTTACCTAAAGTAGGGCCAAACCAGTTACAAAACTCTTTGCAATCAGGACAATTACAGTGTAATCTCTTTTCCTTTTCAGTGCCTTCTCCGAGTGCCTTAAGGCTGGACACTTCAGCCTCCTATGGAGCTGCACAGGAAGTTGTTGCCATAAAGGATTATTGCCCAAGCAGCTTTACCACTCTCAAATTCTCCAAAGGTGATCGCCTGTATGTGCTGGACACATCAGGGGGAGAATGGTGGTATGCCCACAACAACACAGAAATGGGATACATCCCAGCCGCGTATGTCCAGCCGGTCAGTTTCAGGAACTCTTCGCTGAGTGACAGTGGGATGATTGACAGTGCTGGCGAGGGGTATGAGGATGGATTAAAGGAATCTGGAGGTCTCGGAGAGTGGACAGCAGTGAGCCTAAGGCCCTCTCCAATTTACAACAACAGCCACTTTTCTGCAAACCCCTTTATCTGTCCCTTAGATCAAAACTGCAAAGAGGCAGGTGTGAGACACTCAGCAGATCTCATTCTCTTTGATGCTCTGGCATCACCGTCAACATGCTCCAGCTTTAGTACTAGTACAATCGTAAACAATGGGTTTAACAGCTATAATTTTAACAATACCAGCCCTATCAGCCCCATCCAAGAGATTACACCTAACCTCCACAGGGATAATCCATTTTTCAGGAGTAAGCGTTCCCACAGTCTGTCTGAACTGTCCGTCCTACAGGCACAATCAAATGCAACCTTACCTTCTTCTGGATTCTTCACGGGCCTTAAGGCTCCTTCACCGGAGCAGTTTCAGAGCAGGGAGGATTTCAGGACTGCGTGGCTAAACCACAGAAAGCTAGCCAGGTCTTGCCATGACCTTGACTCTCTGGGTCAAAGTCCAGGATGGGGGCAGACACAACCGGTGGAGACCAATATAGTGTGCAGGTTAGACTCTAATGGAGGGGTTGTGCAGCTTCCAGACACCCACATAAGCGTGCACATTCCAGAGGGACACGTTAGCCATGGAGACCACCAGCAGATCTCCTTGAAAGCCTTACTAGATCCTCCTCTGGAACTGAATAATGACCACTGTTCTACCATAAGCCCTGTGGTGGAACTCAAGCTCAGCAACATGGAGACCAAGTCTTTTATCACGCTGGAGATGAAGGTATCAGTAACAGTTAAGAGAGAGAGCTGTCACACCGCTGAAGTGGTTTGTGTTCGAAGTGATTTTAAAGAAGGGCCTTATACGCCAATCCCTAATGCTTACATATACAAGGATACAGTGCAGGTGCAGCTGGATAGTCTCGAGCCCTGCATATACGTGGCTGTTGTGGTTCAGTCACAGTACCTCAGCCACAATACAACTGTTTGGGACCATGTGCAGAAGAAGGTAACTTTGGGTGTATATGGACCCAAGCACATTCACCCATCCTTCAAGACAGTTGTGGCCATGTTTGGGCATGACTGTGCTCCTAAAACCTTACTGGTAAATGAAGTTGGCCGGCAGTCTAGCTCAACTCCTCCAGTGGCCCTCCAACTGTGGGGGAAGCACCAGTTTGTTTTGGGATACCCTCAGGACCTCAAGGTTGGTTTGTACTCCAACATGTCCAACTACCAGGTGAAGGCAAGTGAGGGTGCTGGCGTGATTCGTGGATTTCAGGTAAAACTGGGGAAAGTGAGCAGACTCCTGTACATGATCACATCGCACAACCCCAGTAGCATCTCAGACTTTACTCTCAGGGTCCAAGTCAAAGATGCCCTTGATTGTATCCTGACTCAGTTCTGCGTCCAAACTCCACAGCCACCGCCAAAGACAGGCGCAAGGATTACAGGCCAGAGGAGGTTCTTGAAAAAGAAAGAGGTGGATAAGATTGTCCTCTCACCTTTAGCTGTCACCTCGAAATACCCAAAATTTCAGGAGCGGTGCATTACAAACCTGAAATTTGGGAAACTGATAAAAACAGTGATCAGACAGCACAAGAGCACATACTTGTTGGAGTACAAGAAAGGGGATGTTATTGCCTTGCTCAGTGAGGAGAAAATCAAACTACGAGGGCAGCTGCGGACCAAAGAATGGTACATTGGATACTATCAGGGGAAGATGGGGCTTGTCCATGCCAAAAACGTTTTGGTTCTGGGTAAGGTCAAGCCCATTTATTGGTGTGGACCGGACTTAACGACCGCAATGCTGCTGGAGCAGATCCTGAAGCCTTGCAAATTTCTTACTTATATTTATGCGACTGTGAGGACGGTTTTAATGGAGAACGTTGGTAGCTGGAGGGCATTCGCGGACGCACTTGGGTATGGGAATTTGCCATTGAATTATTTTTGTCGGACCGAGTTGGACAGTGAACCAGAGAAGGTGGCATCAGTTCTGGAGAAACTCAAAGAGGAATGCACCAATATGGAGAATAAGGAGAGGAAGTCCTTCCAACGGGAACTCATGATGGTAAGACAAAGTCATGGAAGTTTTGGTATTAATGTTACAGTGTGATATTCTTGTTTGCCTATTGATCGATGGCCTAGACACAAGTTGGTGAAGTGAAACAGCTTAAATTATTTTGTGCCAGTTGGTGGAATATAACTTTATTTCTGTCAGTAAACTTATGGAAACCTGCTTTCCTTAACTTATGTTGTTTTTGTAATCTTCATGTTTTGCATTTTTCAACGACACAGACCAGTCATTTCCCACTCAGAAACCTAGCTTGGTTGATCTGCCTCACATAAGTATATCTTATTTTTAATGGCTCCACAATATAGAGATCAGACATTTGCAGAATACGCTAAAGATCCCTGATTTAATTCCAGGAGAAGACAAAGATCGTTGCTATCAAGGTGCAAAAAAAACATCTGCTAACTTGACAACCAGCTAACCAAAGTCCTTCCTGTCTCACGAATTACTGCTTTTATGGCAGTCCTCATCCTGCTGCTTCTCCAGTGAGCCTCTCATTCACTTGCACTATATTACAAGTGTTAGTCCTAGTTGGTCTGGAGATCTTGAGGAACCTCCAGCAGGTGGAGAACTGGTTCATGGTTAGTTACTTCAAGTTTACTGAGGCTGCAGAGCAAAAAATGATGTCCAGCTGTAAATGGTGTCCATCCTTGGTATGAGAAACTCATTTGAGAGGCATTGACTATATTAATCCTGAACTTTAAGAAGTATACTTTGTAAATCATTTTGCCCAAACACCTGAATCCATATGTGAGGGGAACAGTGCTAATGGATTTGGAGTTTTGGGCACTTGAATACCTGCCTAGGTATTGTGTTTGGCCAAAAAAAAAAAAGACTTGCAGGGAACGTGTTTGAAAATGCTCTTTTCAGGCACTTTAAGGTGCCCTTGAGTGCAAGGCACTTAAACTCAAGTGCCTCCCATTTTCACAGACGTACCATGGCCTCATTCTCCAGGACTGTGCACTCAACAGTTGTGAAATTCCATCCTTTTTTTTTCTTCAAAAAGTGGGCTTAAAAGGTAAAAATCTGTCACTGTCTAGTAGATAAAGAGGTCTTGTCCACAATAGGAAAGTCATTTAGCTACAAGAGTATTCAGAAACAGTAAAAATGCTGATGACAAGTTTTAGAGCTCAAGGTGACATCTTGAAAAGCAGCAAATTCTCACTTTTAAGTCAAAGGAAAAATGCACACTTTGCTGCATAATCCCTTTGAAATAATGCAAGTTCACGATCAATAACTTTTCCATTATCAGAGCAATGACATAAAGGTGTGAAATGAGTGCCATTCCCCTTTAATCCTCCCAACAGTTATAGACTATTGAAGAATATATTCATGCTCAGCAATTCATGCACTTCATTAACATATCAATAAGTATGGGCTTTTATTCTGAAATGTGGCATATTACAAAGTGTGAGAGGGCTGTCAGCTGTTTGCTGCATCATTAGGTTTTCTCTGTGGTGGCAAAAAGATGCACGTCTCTCAGCCAATCAGAAGCAGTCGCCGTTTGATTTATTGCTTCTTTGCTGGAACAGCCATTAACATTATGTCTTTGCACTGTAGTCGCACACAGTGTGACACAGTCTGGGTGTGAACTGGAAGGATTTGAGTCTGTCTGCTCGCTCACATGAATGGTAAACAACTCATCTTAGAGCCTGAGGTGGGCTCGCAGTGGAAACGGCCATCACATGAAAAATGAAGGAGAAAATAAGGAAGAAAATCCTGTAAAGGGAAAGCACTGAGATGAACCCTAACGTCTACAGTTTGGGGTAGGAACGACTCTGTGAGGCACATGCAGGGCGACCTTGATGTGTTTTTCTTCTCCAACATTGCTGGCACCCTGGGGGAAGCAAAAATGGTCCTGAGACGTTTCCATCACCAAACGGCGTTATTCAGAAAGTACTTCTGTGACTGCTGCTTATCCGAGCAGAGTTGATGAAGCGTGCACGTGCTGTTGCTACAGCTCGGTGCGACTGCAGGTCACGGCCGTCGGAGTAGGTTGAAGTGAAACGCCTTCCTAAATGGGACTTATAAGAGTAGCTGTTGCTCGTTTTCTCCTGATGCATTCTGCCTCACTGTTTTTTCCAGGGGAACTTGATTGTAGCTACCTCTCACTGTATGGCTGTAAGTCATATCATCAGCCCCATAATCAGCCATAATCTGCAGAGGAGGGGGGCTCTTTTATGTTTCATAAAAGGCTTTTATTCTGGCGATTACCTTCGGTTCCTGCTGAGGCTTTCCAGCTTGCTGTGTGGACAAACTGTGTCTTGGCTTTCTTATCTCTGAGCCAGACTCCATCCTTGACTTCGCTGAACTTGTTTTTTTAATGTTTGCAGAAAAATGAAACAAGGACACGCACACGTCTGTCACTGAAGTCCAGCAATTTCCTTTCATCACCGAGGACGGTTAGAAATGTGTCCTCCTGACCTCGATAGAAAGATTTGTCCACATGGTTTACAGTGTTAGACTGATGTATTATAAGGGTTGTTTTAATTTTCTGTGTGGTCGAGCTGAATGCTGCTGCAGAAAAACAGCCTTTGACCCGTTTTGACCAACAACAAAAAAAGTGTCTGATGTTGCTCGCTAAGCTCTTTGAACTGAATTACATTTAAAGTCTCTTTGAAAACTGAGAAATCTCATAAAGCTAGCATGTGTCTCAGGCCTAAAAGCTCACTTTAACATATTTAAAGATTAAATAGTACACTACTGTGCAAAAGTACTGAGCCAGCCTTGAGCTTCTCGTTAAATAGTTTCTGGCTTTCTGAAGGTCTTTCAAGGCTTTTTTGGACATTGGTTGCTTTTTCACTCGTTTCCAGTCCAGTCCTTGTATCTGAACATTTTCAGAGGAATGATTATTTGTTTAAGCCACTTAACACTGACGTATGAGCAATTCAAGCACAAAAAGGCAGCTAACTCAGGGCATGATATAGGGTTGTCTTTTGTGTCTACACATAAAAGACAACTTGGCACAGAACCTTTTTTCAATTGTATCTTTAGGTGTTTTGTCACAAAAGCGCATCATTTTCCCATTTCCCAAGTAGCTGTTATTAAACAAGGCAAACGGGGGGGAAAAGCTGAGGTGTGCCACATTTCACAAGAACTGTACTGAAAGTCAGTGGCAACAGGTTTGATGGAGTGATGAATCTACATTTGACGTCTGTGGTACAGTTCTTCTTCAATATGTACGGAGGAGGTGAGGATCTGAAAAAAACAACGATCCCAAACACGCTGCCAATGTAGTAAAATCATACCAGGATACAAAAACACACAGTGGAGCACTATCAGTCATGGATCGGCCTCCCCAGAGCTCGGACCTTCAACATTATTGAAGCAGTGTGGGATCATGTTGACAGAGAACAGAACAAAAGGCAGAAACATCCAAAGAAGAGCTTTGAATGTCCTTCAAGAAGCCTGGAGAACTATTCTTGAAGACGACTTGAAGACATGACGAGGAAGCTGCCTCAGAGAGTTCATGATGGTGCAAAGACATTTAAAGAACATTTAAATCTTTTTAAGTTCTCATTTATACTCTAGGTCAGTCTATATTTGGATTTTGACTGTAACTTTTTGTGTTCACCACTAGAAAAGGTTAAAGCCTTGAAGTTTCAAATTTCCTCTCTGTAAATGGTGTTTTTTACTGCTTCTTTTTGCTCTCCACAGGGAGTTTAAGGCATGGGCTTCTCTGTAGTTTGATCATTCACAGGGAGCTGGTTGATGTTAATATGAGGTTAAGTATTGCAGAAAACAGCTGGCGGCAGTTGCAGCAGCTGGTGATGAATTGTGAAAATCAGGATAAATTAGTCGTTTTTGGATATCTCACAAATCCAAAACCATAGTAAAGTACAATAACGATATTATTTGTCGCTTACACGCTTCAAATAATTTATGTTTATGGTTCAAAAGAGCTTTTTTCTTCTCCTCTCACTTAAACCAAAAACATGTCGACTAACTCTGCATTTGGATGATGGTAGCGTTGAAAAGTCTGATCTCAGTACGAACATAGAAACTGCAGATCGTCTTAGTGCCAGTGTTGATATGCTTGACAACCTCATCTTTAATCAAAGAAATAACCATCTTTATCTCAGTGATTTAAAAAAAAAATGTTTGACTTTGTTTAACTTTGAAAGTTTAAAACTTTACAGTTGAAAAAAAGGTGATAAAATTGAAATATATATTATTGCAATACTCAACATATCACAAAATGCTAAAAATGAGAGTAATATTGTGTCGTGGGTGTCTGGTGATTTCTGCTTCTCCTCCCATCAGTGATTCCACTGAGGGAAACCATTAGGTGGGCTACACAATATAGAAGACCGCCTGAAAGCTTGAATCTTTCTCAGCAGGCAGGTTATTTATTTATTTTTTATCAGTGAATGGACAGATATCCGATATCCAAAATGTCTTTTCTTGTTTTGGACTTCAGGTTATAAACACATATTCAGGTAAGCATAGCTTCTGTGGGTTTGGATAAGGTTTGGCTGCACAGCAACATGGCTCAATGAGTAGATATTTCAGTATTTAACAGGTTGCCTGAAGTGGTGCTTAATTTTTATGTGCATTATACCGCTAGTCATTATCTTTTATCTTCCAGAACAAAAGCGTTTGACTTTTGTACTAAATTTACATCTTTTATGGTTTTGCCTCATAGCATAGGTTTTTTATTGGACAAATGAGATTGAGTGTTATGATTCTGACACCATTTGTTTGCCTAATTTGTCTGTTTACTTGACGGGATTTTCGGGTGCATTTGTCATCATACCCTGAACACAGCATATGGACTCTTTAAAACTCTCCCTGGGCTTTATGTCCAGACTCATCTGGACCTTATTGTCTCCTGCTGTGAAAAATTCCTGCTGCAAGGTTTTCCTCGGAGAGCAGTGAATTGTGTTAATCAGGCTGCAGGAACAAAAGAGGCTTGAATTACCAGATCTTCTCCTCAAAGGAAAACATTGCTCGTCTTATGTAATTGTTGCTCAACAAAACACTGAATGAGAACCAGCGGCTTCAAAATCCTCGATTAACAAACAAGGCATTCATTGTTTTCTCTGGCTTTTGCTTTAGCTGGACAAGACCTGCATGAAGGAATGCCAAATCCACAATAATCAATGTGTCCGAATCAGGATGCAAGCAGCAACACGGGGATTATATGACTAAATGTGTTCATTGTGGGTTTCTGAGAATCGAATTCAGGTCCCACTAAAGGTCACTTATGTATGTTAATGACTTCTTTGGAAAGATGTGTGAGGAAAGCAGGACGAACATAGGCGGGTTAAAGATTGACGATGGGTACAAACTCTGGAAGTCAGTATCTACATCTTGATGGGGTGTCATTGGTTCATTGTGCTGTCCTGTGGTATCTGATATAAGAGAGGAGGATGGAAATTATCCTTTGATGGAACTGTGTGAGAGCTGATAAAGTGAAAAAGAAGAATTTTAGACATGACTTGGTATAAACAGTAAATTGCAAGTCCTAAATGATCTGATCTGAAATGTCACATTAGCATGACTCCTCTTTGTAGCTGAAAAGATGACCATGCCACGTAGGTGGTACGAGGGGAAGTGGAGGCTCAAAAAACACCTGACAGTTTGGAAAAATGTTGAAGTTCAGCTTTTTACTGTATGGTTGGTTAGGCATCAAAAGCATTGCGGTTAGGGTTATAGTTCACATACCCTGGAGCTTGCTTAGAAATGTAACTATAGGCTGCAACACGTTGCACAAACAAGTGGGACTGTTTTCTGCTTCACTGATTGATGCCTCTCGTGTCTGTCAGTAGATAAGTGGTGAGGCTTTTAGCTTAACCTTTAAAGAGCCGGCCTGGCAAATTAGAGCACACAGCTATTCCAAGTCCTTTTATAAAATAAAACATAAGCAACAGCTAGAGGCTGCTAATCAAATGCACTAGACAGACTGAGTAAGTGTGAGCACCTGTATGAAAGCAGAAGATTTGACAGTTTGCTGGTCTGACGCATCCAGGAGTGGACGTCCCAGCAGACCGTCAGACTGTGCAATCCTCAGAGAAAGTGCAAAAATACAAGAGCTTAGAATCTGCAGGTCTCAGTTAGCATGTTAGATGTTAAAGTTCACGACAGCTCAGTTAGAAAACTTGACACGGTTTTGGGTCATTTTGACCCAGGACTTTTAGTTTATGTTTTGGTTTGACTGTATTATGGGTTCTGTTCTGATTTTCTTGTTTAGCTCTGTTGATTATTCTCATCCTCTATTTTATTTTCTGTTTTGTACTTTGAGCTTCTTCTGTTCTGTGTCCACTTTGTCTTTGTGCCTGTTGTGTGCTTCCTGTTTTACTTTGAAAGTCCATGTCTCATGTGAGTGTGACTAGTTTTGCTTCCCTTATCTTGTTTAGTCTGATTTCTCCCAGCTGTGTCTCCCTCCTGTCTCTCGTTCCCTGATTACTCCACTGTGTATTTAAGCCCTGTGTCAGTTTGCTGTGTGTTTGCTTGTTGTGGTCCAGTTTAGTTTCTAGCTCATGCTTGAGGTTTTGTTTTGTGAAGTTTACTTCTTATGTGAAGTTCTTCCACTTTAAGTTTAACTTTCCATTTCTGAGTCTGCATTTGGGCCCTCCATTCCTGCCTGCCTGCACACAGCTTTGGCAAAACTAGACTGAACGAGTATGACTTGTTTGGAAGGAGAAAGGTTCTTCTTGGTAAAAAACCAAAAACATGGCAGCACAGGTTAGGTTTGCAGAGTACAGTCAAAGTGGAGATGTTTGGATACCTCATACCAGCTGTAGCATGGTGGTGGGGGGACATGATTTGGGCTTTTTTGCAGTCTGTGAGTTGAACCATGAACTTCTTTGTTTTCCAAAGTAACCTAGAGTCATGTGAGGCTATCTGTCTGAGCGCCCGGACCAAACTGGGTCATGCAACAGGATAATGATCCCAAGCACAGCAACAAATATACAATAAAATGGATGAAAAGGCAAATAATCAAGGTGCCTCAGTGGCTTAGGCGAAGTCCAGACCTCAACCTGACCAAAAGGCTGTGACACATACCGCACCTCTCATCCTATGAGAGCTTGTATAGGCTTCAGCCTAAATCTAAACCTAACCAGGAAGTGTAAGACCAAAGTGTAAGTGCCAAACAAAACTACTGAATCACGTCCAAACCACAGACTCCAGGCTTTTACTGTTGCTAGTTTGAAGTCCTGCCATTAAACGCAGTCTTCATTTTGTAAATTATATTCCCTTTTAAGGTGAAATGGATTTGAATACCTTGTGATTGACAAGTGGCTACCAATTAGGTTTGTAGCTTTCCTCAGTTTGTCACTCATTATGCCTGGTTTTAAACATCAAAATGCACAAATTCAAGATGAGCCTTTGCTAAGCAGTATTTAATATCACATGGCTGGAGTTATCTTTTAAATTAAGTCATAAGATTGTTCAAAGAACGAGCGTGTGCTTAGTTCCTGTAATTCTCCTCTCACTCCTAATTAAGGTGCCATAACTGTTCCATCAACATTTGCTTTTAATCCAATTTTTTTGGGGATCTTTTGCTACTTTTTTCTCTTCCTGACTCCGTCACTCTCTTTACTTTCTTTGTGAGCCCACACAGCAGCAGAGTTGAAAAGACATTTCAGGATTATTTTTTTTGTGCTTTTCGTTCTTATTTCTGTTGCTTTTTCTCCACATCAGCAGTTATTACATGAGGCCTGAGCTGCAGCAGGAGGTCGAAACAAGAAAGAGAGTGAGGGGAGCAAAAAATGAAAGGAGGAACAGAACAAAGTAGTAGTTTATGAACTATCCCCCAACCTCCCTTTGGGTTAAATTGCTCAGACCGCTGTGCGGTTTATCATTTTAGCCATGTGCACTGGAAAAACTTTTCATTTCTCTGTGGCATTGTGTGAACGTAGGAGGTTCAGTGATGTAGTTCAATCCGAGGTTTCCTCTTCAGGGGAATAAAAAAATAGCCAAAGTGGCATTCTTCCCCCCCCCCCCCCCCCCTTTTTTTTTTTCTTTTCCTCGCAGGAAAA
>VURO01049619.1:2522-15622 GCA_015108175.1 Pelvicachromis taeniatus | reverse complement strand
AGGACCTGTAGTATGTTTGTGTCCTTTTTTAAAATGTTAAAACTCCATTTACATTAAATGTAACTACAGCAGCAGACGCACACAAGGACAGACCCTTCATAACACCATAAATCGCATTATTTGGTTGTTAAAGTGGCAAAAACTAGCTTTAAAAAACTAAGAATTTTTAATACACATAAAAAATAAATAAATCAAAAAACGTTTCCCCCACTTTACTTTGCCTTCAGCCAGCCCATTTTCAGTTACGAACTGAACTCACTAAATACGCTTTTTAAAAGCCACCAGATTTGTTTGACTCATACAGAAACTTTACATTTCAGAGCTGTAATTTACACATCCGCCCCGAATGATTCATCACACTGTGTGACGCTGGTGTGAATCTGAGTAGTAGGACTGAAAAGTCTAGTGTGTAAAAAAAAAAAAAAATCTACTTGTGTGTTCTGGAAATAAAACAGTTGTTTTGTTGGTCAAAGTGTGGATAGAGTGTGGTTATGTTCTGTTGGGAAGGACTGTCGTAAGATATGGTGCGGCAGTAAAAACAAATTTTTTGCATTAGCTTTGGTACCATTACCCTCTTCAGCTTTCGAGAACTGCAGACATAGCAAAAAGACTATAAAGACTAGGTACAAATCTGATTATGGAGAGACATCTCATAGGATCCCTATGAAAAAATAAAAAAAATAACAACAAACATCTGAACTATACTTTTAGAAAAAGGAGCTAAAATATTTGGACAAGGATTTCTGCAGCATTTCCATTTGGCTCATTTATAAACTCACCTGTTTTCACTGTTATATACACTAAAGTAGAGCATAAGTTACTGCTGAAAAAAACAAAACCAAGCCATTGTCCTTTTTTCTAGAATGTTTGAAAAGGTTTAGCAGCAATTTTTCCTTCCACTCACTTAAAACACAGAGAGAGGCGGACCTACCAGTGTCTGTGAAAGACTGGATGTCATATGTCAAGTCTATGTTCACACTCTCTGCATTCTCCACCTTCTTAAAGATGATCCCAATAAACCACATTGACACAAAGTCGTTCCTGTTGCAGAAACAAAAAGAGCACGCTCCCTTAGAATATGCGTTTGTTTTGATGTTCTGGTTGAGCTTCTGTGGATGAAGCTGGACTCACTCGTTCCGGTTCTCTTTGGACCCCGGGAATGACTGTGGGTTTACATGAGCCAGGGTGATGTACTCGTTCCTCTCCAGGTTTCCCACCAGAACACGGATCTTTGACTCCACCAGGCCAATCCTGGGGAAAAAACAAACAAACATTCGGACGTAGTCAGGGAGGGAACACCACAAAACTGCGCTGACAGGCAATGATGTCATCGATCGATCATGGTCACAGTTAAGTGATAACTCACCAATTGAGGTGATTTTTAATCTATATTCATCTGATGCATTAAATTACTATTATAATATATATGAGATCCACATTAAATTCAACCTACAAAGCCACAGATTCCCATCACTTCTTCACAGATAACCTACACAGCTCATACATCGACACTCTGACACCTGCGTGCTCTCAAGCTACATTAATCGTTTTCATACACAATTGACATAGATGATCCTGTATCATGACTTTAAATACAGATGAAATTCTCTCACTCTCTCTCTCTCTCACACACACACACACACACACACACACACGAAGTAAAACTAAACTGACATGCACACTGGGAGGCTCAAATGCACCAATTAACTTCAAAGATAATGACGGCTGATGATGATTTACAGATTTAGTATCCTGATCTTTGACACTCACCATTCCAAGTGGTTTTCTTCTGTGGATGCACTGGCAGTGAGAACAATGTAATGTCTGCCACAAAAAAATATAAATGAAATGAAGTTAGACAAGTTATGTTCAGGGTGAACCCTGCCTCTCGTCCCGAGACAGCTGAGATAGGCTCCCCCCCACGCGGCCCTAAAATGGATAAGTGGAAGAGGATGGATGGAAGTTATGTAAATAATGAATACAGAGGTCCTGAATGACCTCAGACTTTCACAGAGACTGCTGTTGGTCTGCTGATGCACGACTGTGCAGTCTTAATGATCTTGTACCAATCCTCAGAATAAATACCACATTAAGGAGCAAAATCCACGTTTTTTTGGGCATCGACAGCCCCACCACTGCTCAGGTGACCATTGTAGCTCCAGTAATGGAGCAACACCAACAGAAAGCGAGCAGAAACTGCGCGTGGGAGGAGCATTCATAAACAAAGTGAGTCAACCAAACTGACCACAGAATGAGTCAAATTTGCCCACACCACAGAAACAATAAGGCGATAAAGTGGGGGTAAATCAATTTGCACCAGTGAGTTTCAACTGCATCAATTCATATTTGTGTTTTTAAATATGTACTTGGCAAATTAAAAAAATATAATAAAATGAAAAAAGAAGCTCCTTTGTAGAACAAGCAACAAGCATAAGGAGGGAGGGGGAGTCCCCACACGGGTACATTTAAATGACTATCCCCAGGTTGCTTCAAAAGCACAGATGGAGCACTCACTTGTATTTCTGGAAAAAGTTGGGTGGCTCAAACAGTTTGGACCACTCCGCTTTGCCCTGAAGAATCTCATCTGTGACGCTGAGACCTGTTCACGACAAAGACGGATTTGGTGATTCGGCCCTCATGTACACCCAGTGTAAATTGGAAAACACTGATGAAGTGACTTCACGGTGCCGATTCACTCTTTACCGTATTTGAACTCCTCACTCATGATGGTACGTGTAGATGTGGAGACGTTGTACGTGGAGTTCTGCTGGGGATAGGCAGGTGTGATGATGGGCATCAGGTGGTATCTGTCGGCTGGGTTCACCTAGAATTTAAAAAGGTCAATTAATGAAAGGAAACGCAGCACAGGGGACTCGTGTTGGGTTCACTGCAGATCAGGGAGCTGTTGCGTCAGTGCACTCCACCCACCGAGCTGAATGAGAAGATCAATTTCACCACAACCCACACCCACACACACAAAAGCAACATAAAGCTAAAAGGTACACACATCCCACCCACCCACACAGTACATCCCAATTCAGTCTGCTTGCTTTAAATTTCCCTCATTTGCATTTTTCCCCTCAGGCAATGTGAGGATGGAGGAATTAAAGAAACTATTTCTCAAAAAAGAGGCACGTGTTCCTTCTTATCTCTGAGCTATAACTAAGCTTTAACATCATCTCCTAAATGAGAGCTATTCATGTTTGCCGGCATTACAAAACACTTAAAATATTATGTGCACAATGAGCCTGAATACCAGCTGCATGATGAGCATCACCAAATCTGGATTTATCCTGTCACAAAAGTGGGGACACATTCTTGAGTATCCTGCACATGCCTGGTTTTACACTGGATACTTGCGTTTCTGTGTTTAAAAGAGGGGGGAGGACCTCTGGACGAATGCCAACTTACCACCAGGACATAAACAGTTTCTGCTTTTAACAGTTCACACTGTGATGACTGTCTCAGAGCAAAACAAACATGTGGCATGAATAAAATCGAAACGGTACTTTCAGCTCACAGCTCAGCAGTCGCCAAGTGACTGAACGGAAAGGACACCATTATGCAATTAAAAAGTGTTTATTGCTGAAGGGACACAATAAACATGACACAGTAGTTACAAAGAGCTTGACTGTTTTCAATTAAGGTAAAAAGCATTTAGTTTGAAAAGAGATTTATAAGCAAAGTTATAAAAAACAAACATGAAAGAGCTGGAAAAGGAAAAGACTGAATGATAAGAGCTGCCCCTGCGCCAACTAACAGGCTCAATAACCCTTTCTCATTAACTCTGCAGCACCCCCTGGTGTAAGGACGCGATCACCTACAGTCATTTTACATTCAAAACAAAAGGAATTTTTCACATACAAAAATGTAAAATTAGGAGCCACGTTCATTTAAAAGCCACCAAACCACCAAATACTGTTCATTAAAAATCACCCCAAAGTAATTTACTATCACAGGAACAACAAATGTTTAGAAGAAAGGATCTTTTCAAATCTGAGAAAGTCTGCTTAGATGTTCTTTATTTTTTTACACAGATCCGAGTCGTTTATTAATAGCTTCAATGTCTTCTTCTGTTTAAGTAACTCCCCATGGCTCTGTGAGGTTGACATGCTACACAAGCTAGAACAGAGTTACATTTTTTTTAAAAAAATCTCAATATGTCCTGAAATATTTTGTACACACTATTGCCCCACTCAGCACTACCACTTAGGGTACGGTTGCCATATGTATACTAGCCCTAGAAACAGTATGGAGGGCTCAGTCTCCAAAATAAATGAGACGCCCAGAAAAAAAAAAAAAAAAAAAAAAAAAGATTTCTGCTCTATTCAGTTTCTAATGCATTTCTATTGTAGGGGTGTGTTATCTGATAAGACGTCCATGTGGGAAGTCTTCCTTCCTCCAAACTGCTCTGGGAGGCGTCCTCCGAGCAGAGTTAAGAGCACTGGAGCTCATGAGTGGGACCCAATCAATGTCGTGGTCACATGAGGACATAGGGATGAGGAGACATGAAATAAGAGATGTGAAATGTACCTAAGCACTAGCTGTCGAGCCAAATTTAAAAACACACCAACAAACTTATCACATCTCCATCCAGACAGCTTTACCAGTGTCTACACAGCAATACATGTGCAAATCAGAGGGCACAACAATACCATAAGAAGGTAAAACACCGGTGTAATACTCACTCTCGGGTCCCACACAGGTAAATTTAAATTACTATCCTCAGGCTGTTTCAAAAGCACAGGATTCGGCCACTCCCTGCAGGGGGAAGGTAATGAAAGTATAAATAAATATAGTTGGGCTGTGAGATGCTACCTGAAAGTGGAAGATGATCAGTTGCAGAATCTCACCATTTAGAGAAAACCAAGAAGAACTTATGGACAAGTGTGGCAGCCACAGCGTTGGGGTAGAGCTGGCAGGTCCTGGCTACCAACATGGCCCATGACACTCCACCCAGAAAGCCCAGCATGTTGGAGTAGATTCCCCGACCTGGAAATGTTACAGGTTATTCAGAAGAGCATCACTAACCACTATGTTGAGTTGTACACTGATATGTGAGGAAAAACAGGAGGAGCGCTTTTGTGATAGTAAACACGAATGTTTACATATGTAAACATGAATGTTTACATAGAGGTTTTGCAGACATGTGCCCGCGTACCATGTGACAGTAACTTTTTAGCCATTTTGGACACGTAATAATCCTGAAACATAGTGAAAAACCTACTACACATTATGTAGTGCTTACTGATGCTGTGACGCGTAACCTTGGCATTCTCCCCAACATCAAGCAACACAATTATATATATCAATATGTTATGAACATTACATTGAACAAGATATAAAGGCCTACAAAAGTTTGAATGCTTATCAGCATTTTGTGTCAAGATGGGTTAGTGGACTGTAGTCACTGGATCAAGTGGACCCAGATATTGATATTGGCACCTCTGTGCATTATCCCTTAACATTATCAATGAGTCAGCGTAGCTCATTTCTGATTAATGACCGTGACACTGAGATGAAATGTTGAGGATATCCGTAATTTTCCGTCATTAACTGTTGCGGTTGGCACCTGTTCAATGCCATTTATAGCTGTTCCTGAAACGTTTTGAAGTGGATTTTATGTGGGCAGATTCACACTTGGCAAAAAAAACTGGTGATTTGAGAATGTAATCAAAGTTTTGATCAGAGGGAAAGCAGCCTTTGGACGCTAGAGTCTAATGTTAGCTGGCATGATGTTTGCTTGTGATGTTATGTTGTTGTTTAACCATCTCTTGTCAGCTGTCCAGAGACAGGAGGGTCGCATGTCTGATCTGCTACCGTTAACCAATTGCAACAATATAGAGAATAAATTAAGCATGTTCAGAAAGAATTACTTATTTTATAATGCTAACTTCAGTTTAGGAGTGAGGCGAGATGAGGAGTGTGAGAGGAGGCAGATGAAGATAATGATAATAATAATAAAAAAAAATAAATAGAAAGAGATAATAGATGTAAAAATGTTAAATGGTCAAATATTGTTTGAAGCAGATACTGGTGATTTTAAAAATACAAGTAACTTATAATTGTTATGCCATTATATGGTTTATCTGATGCCTGTATCCATCCATCCATCCATCCGCAGCCGCTTATCCTTTTCAGGGTCGCGGGGGGCGCTGTAGCCTATCCCAGCTGTCTTTGGGCGAGAGGCGGGGTACGCCCTGGACAGGTCGCCAGTCTGTCGCAGGGCTAACACATATAGACAGACAACCATTCACACTCACAGTCACTCCCGCATTCACACCTATGGGCAATTTAGAGTTTCCAATTAACCTATCCCCACTACGTACATGTTTTTGGACTGTGGGAGGAAGCCGGAGTCCCCAGAGAGAACCCACACAAACACGGAGAGGACATGCAAACTCCACACAGAAAGACCCCGGCCTGATGGTGGAATTGAACTCAGGACCTTCTTGCTGTGAGGCAACAGTGCTAACCACCGTGCCACCTGTATCCAATTTCTATTTAAACTACATATGAGTAATTAGACATGATTGCTAACGCTGTCCACGTAGCTCTTCAGCGACGTGTGCCTGATGACATGTGCAAAACCTCTCTGCAGGATACACATACCAAGTGTAAATAAATACAATAAACAATGACAAACACACAAAGTGCAAGAACACATACGTTTTGCCCAGAGTTTGATGGCTCTCAGTGTCAGTCTGAAGTTTTCTTTGTTTGGCACCAGGTACAAAATTTCATCAGTTACTCGACAACCTGTAAGAAAAAAGCAAAAGGCCAGTGTTACAGTTGAGGAAATTCCCAATAGGAAAACTTTGGCTGTTTGTCACTTTGGAGATGTGTCAGCTTCAACTCAAAGCCTCAGATCAGTAGTGACCACTGAGCGCACCGTTAAGGCTGCGGATACATCGAATGTCCAAGTTTCTCAAGATGGAGTCTCCCCTCAGGTCCAGGTTGTCTGGAATGGATTGTAAGGCCAATCTGGCAAAAAGCAGGTCAATCTGCTCACACGGAGACATAAAAGATTAGAGATAAAATGTAACATGGCAAAATGGCACAAAGCAAACTGCAGCAAGCACGTTACCAACACAATAGTGTAATTAGTTTACTTTAAACAGTATGCATGCACTGATGTAATCATTTGGATTACAATGCAACTCACCTCAATTCCATCAAATTTGAATTTAATCACTGGTACAAAAGCATCCTCAACAGCCTTGAGGGGGTAGAGAACACACACAAAAGGCCTCATCAACAACAAAACAAGGACATCTGAGGACATTGTAAGTCAATTTGTCCCCCCTCCCCCTTGTGTCAACAGGACTTACCCTGAGATCTTTAATCTCTTCATGCTGTTTCAATTTCTCAAAGAAAGACTGGAAAAAGTCTGTTCTTTCTACATGCCGTGGAGCCACACATAAGGCATCAATATCAGCTCCTGTAAGAAGGAGTTACTTTGATCAGTCTCTTCTGGATTGATTAGCAGGATAAATGATTGATAACTCAAATTAAAGTAAAGTTGCTTCAGTCAAGATTACGTGATAAAACATTATGGTTTAGAGCACAGACTTAAAAAATACTGGGTGTGTAAACATTGAAAGAAGCTCTGCAACTATTGAGTACAACTTGCCAAACAACAAATGCTGCTTAAGTTTAGCGTAGAAAATGTTATGGGTTTAGATGGAGAAAACATCTTTTTCAAAGGGGACCAGAAAAGAAGAACACATGTAGGAAACATTCAAAGCTGAGCAGAGTTTTAACATAGAAGTTTAAATATTGGCCATATACATGAAAATGTTTCAATAACCAGTGTGAGTATTTAAGTCACGTAAGTGGGAGACAATTTGTGGCCAGTGTAAAAGAAATGGTCCCATCAGTTTGTCGAACAGCAATGGCCTTTGTTTATTAGACAAATACAAATTGAATTTTAGTACTCGAATAATAAAATCAATTGCTTTCTCGGTCCACTTGATGGTGCTATTGATTTTTTTCTAGTAAAGTCAGCAGAGGTATCTGTAGGGGTGATGGTGGAACTTGGGTAAGTGACGCTGCAATGTTTGTGACCATAACAGTTCATTATCTCACAGAGGACTGGCAACTGCTGTCTCACATTAAAAACACCAATGCACAACAGCAGTTCACACGTGATTGCATTAAGTTGGACTAAACTATAATACAGTTCAGGCTGTCATGCGTAACATGGCAAGTTTTTAATGATGGCATGTCTGCACTGCACTTTTATTCTGCAGCAATTAAAAATAATTAAATGAAAGGAATAAAGAACTTCATCTGCAGTTTTGCAATATGTCATTGCTCATTACTGAGCAAAATATTTAAAATTACAATGATGTAAAGAATTAAGTGTCATGATGACAATGTTGAGTCTGATGATTCCGCCACAGAAAGGGAAAGGTTGAAATATAAAATATTGCAAAGTTTACACGCTAACTAGGTAATCACTATTATACTCTTGATTTAAAATCAAGATTTCACCCTTTGGTCACACTTGTCAGCTGTTTAAAATAATGGCAGACTAGACCACATTCACAGTGTGTGTTTGTTTACCCAGTTTTCTGACCTCAAAACTGGCCTTTTCAAAAACACTCAATAGCACAGGAACGTGACAATGACAGCCTTGTGTTTCAGTGCGGTCAGGGAGAGCTGAGCTTTTCAAAACCAACGCTGCACACCTGCTTGTACAGGGTTCAGCAATAGATGGTAATAATGCTCAGCCAACACACTCTTTTTGTGCCAAAAGAACCAGCCAATCATCATACACTACAGGTTTCACATTGCCAAGATGTTAAATTACTAGATTAACAGATACACATACCTTTTGTGTGCACTCCGAGTCGGTATGAACCAAATGTAAATATCTTGCCCCCAACACAGCTAATAGCTGATGGTGGAAGGTTCTGTAGAGCAGAGGAAAGAAACCGTAAAGTCAGTATGACTTTTAACACAACAGAAAAGTGTTTAATCACTTTAGTGTCTGATGAGATAGTGATTTATGAAGTATTTAATCTTTATCAAAGCCCAATCATCATCTTCCCACAAGACAGGGAATACACTTGATTGAAAACAGAGAGAGCTGCAGACATCAAAGACAATTCATGCTATACTGCACGGGCATTTATTATTTTGTAGTGTAGCGTTGCTGAGTAGTCACAAAAAATGAGCAGATTAGCAGGCATGAGGATGTCCTCAAATGGCTTTGCATATTTGTGGGCTAGGAAACTTTAAAACAAAGATTATACTCGGTTTATTATACAGACATCATTCCTGTTATTTTTTCTTTAAAGGGTGCGTTATGTAGTTGGTGGCTCTGTGGTTTTGTGGGGTCACAAATAAACTGCTAAGCACATCTGCAGCAATCCTCATGCACTGTTGATGAAGCTCACTCCACTTGGGGGCTTTCTCATGTTAATCCAATGATTAATGTCACACCACTTATAAAGAGTGGAGAACTATGTAAAACTGCAAAAATTAAACCTAATAAATTGTTAAAAAAAAAAGAAAAAAGGACTAGACAGTGGAATGAACAGCCCTAGTCTTAAATGGGATTTATGGCCCAGTGCTGGTGGTGCGGTCACTGCTCCACTCCAGGCTTGTCATCAGCTGGAGGTAATGTACAGAGTATGTGATTCAATTGATCTGTGGACCACTCTTGCTCGTAATATTGCTGTTCCTCCACACGCAGAGAAAAATCAAACTTTTGATATATGAAGAGCTGAAGTAAAACCAAGTGTCAGAAGAAAAAGAAGTGCACATAGCAGTTACAGTCTGTGCTTTTCGTGCTGTATTTTTTTATTTATTTTTATCTTTGAAGTCTTTTTCCACAGTTCACAGATTCCCAGGGAACTCCACTGTTGCTCCCTTCTTTATTCTAGCCCACTTGTAAACTAATCAAGATTAGGAAGACACATCACCCACTTCCAGCAACAAGCAATCAGGAGTTTGGAGGAGTGTGTGGGAGCACATATGGTTTGGGGTGGGTGAACACCTCCCAAGCCGAGATATGCATACAGGCGGACACATTTGTGGGGCCAATAATCCCACTTCAGCATGAATGTAAAATGAACTCTGAGGGTGGGAATTAGTAATGGGACTAGAAATCATTCAGCAACCAAGCAGAACCTACCTTTAACTCACTGATCTCGGCAATCCATTCTTTAACAAAGTTATTCAGCTTCCCAAGAACTGCAAGTCTGAAAAGAAACAGTTTTTAGTTGGCACTTCTATCACAATCTGTTATTTCAACTAATTATATTGAGAGAGTTTTCGATTTTCACAAGGTCATCTGTCCTAAGAATGTACATGCCCATGCACATTCATTTAATGCACACATCAAATGAAATGCAGACAATATATATCAGAGAGGCTTAGTTTAAATGTCTATACCTCTTCAAATCATGTATGTTTTTGTTAACAGGTTTATAATCAACATATTCAAAAAGGTATTATGATGATTGTTTTTTATGTTAAGAGAGCGAGAGAGCGCACCATAGGTACATTCCTCACCTATGGTTGAGTTCCTCTTCATCTTCAAACACTCCAAAAGGTTTCATTGCATCGCAGAGCTTCTTGGTGTAGTGGTGGTCTATTTCTCGTGGGGGCGCGAGGCTAATGGCAGAGGTGATGCCATAGTGTTTCTGAGGCTGCTGCCCACTAGGCATGGTGCTGCGATAAACATGGTACAATAGATCAAACCAGATACTACACCAACACTTAGCACATTTTTTAAGTTTCAAGCTCAGGAAGGACAAGACATGAACCATTAATTCAATTTTATTTTTATAGCGCCAAATCACAACAACAGTCACCTCAAGGCGCTTTACATTGTAAGGTAGACCCTACAATAATACATACCCAACTCGTTAACAAGACTTCAATAAACACCAGTCAGGGGTTACAGTTAGCTTGTTTTACTATTGCCGCGAGCACTATACTGTGACAGTATACCTGGCTACCTGGTGCCCGCGAAGACCACATGAGTAGCCCGCGGGCCTGTTCTAAAAAAAAATAGCTCACTATAACAACTTACCAGTAAGCTGCATCTATTTTTATTTCCATTTTTTAAAAATCACAATTGCATTGGTATCAATTTGTTAGAGATAATATATATATATATAAAAAACGTTTATTATTAAATATTAGATCAGCGCTAGCTGGTCTCCACGGAAACAGTTGCCATAATCAGTGTCTTTACATAGATTGAATATCATTAATTATTAATGATAACATATAATTAAAGTTAAATTGAGGAAACTTGTTATTTAAGAAGTGTGTGTCAAACTGGTAGCCCTTCACATTAATCAGTACCCAAGAAGTAGCTCTCACTTTCAAAAAGGTTGGTGAGCCCTGGAACACTCCACAGACAGCAACCTGATTAAATTACATCTCTCACACAACAAGCTTTAAATCCATAGTTGTGTGCAACGTGAAACTTGGAAAGCGAATTCACCAAGACAGCACATTAAAAAAGTGCCACCATTCAACCTCTCCCTACAGCGTGCGAGCGTTAGCAGAGATGCTACAAACACGACAGGAAGCTAACAATTTGGCTAATTTAGCAAGTTGGCAAACGTTAGCCGGGTGCTACGGAAAAATTGGTTTAAGTAACGACTCGACAGAAAGACATTTTAAAAGTTGTCATTTACTCAAATAAAACCAAGAAGTAGAAACTATCAGGGTAGTTTGACACATTTACTCTACAGTTTCCCACCAGCGACCAAGCGAGACACCAAGCAAACGCAGGCTGCAGGCCTTGTTGTGACAGTCTGCTAAACGTTAGCCTTTAGCCTATTCTTCAGAATTGTCTTAAACGCGGACAAAAACGTTCATGAGGAAAAAATGTGTCACATGCATGACTTACCTTGACATTTCTTTCATGACACTCTAAAAAGCTTGCGCTGTTTTTTCTGCTGTAAATCCGTAAAAAACACAAAGAAAGTCAGCAAGTGGAAATGATAACAGCCTCGACCTGATTACAACAATGGTCACTTTCCAGAAAGCAGTTCAAAGCTTCCCAGTGAACCGGAATTAGTTCTTATGAGTGAACATATAGGTTCGTATCCCTGAAAGAATATTTATATCTAATTAATCCGCAAAAAGCTGAGAGATTTCAGTTTCTAGCAGTTAAACACACATCCAATTGTTATATGGAATTTTAAACCCCAAATTACAAATATGACGGTGTTTGCTGAGACAACGTCTGAGTACAGCACGCTGAGCAAAAGGCACCGCCTCAGTGAGGCCAAAAATCACGTGACCACCGAGGCCCGGCCCGAGCCTGACGAACCCAACAAAACACGAGCCGATTCAACATGCTACTTTATCTTTTAAAAATGTGTATCTTCAGGACTAACATATGAACTATAATCAATACTTTAATAAATCATAACCTTTAAAACGACTCAGCATAAAAATATATAATACGTTGATTAGAGTGCACTCAACTAATGTGTACACAAGATAATATTGGTTGTGATAAGTTAAAAAGAACACACACACGAAGAGAACCAATGAAATCTTTAGCCCTTTACTGAATGACCTCGTTTAAACAGTTTTCAACATATATATAAAGTAATATATTTTTTAATATTACATTTATTTATTTTTTAAATATTACTTGAATTGTAATTAATAGACGCGTTCTGACGTCATGTACAGTCTGTATACAAAATAAATACTGTAACTGTTGTATTGGGATAATTTTTTATTACCTTTGTGACCACGAGGGGGAACCGTCTTACAGATTAAACGAATGAATAACAGCTGCAACAAAATATAATTTCACTTACAATAATCATAGATACATAAACGTAATTTCTTTTGTTTTTCCTTTCTTTGTTTGTGACATAATAAAATCAGACTTTCACTTGTTGATTAAACTGGCCGCATCCACAGTGAGTTTAATATGTTTTTGGACAGTGGTAGTTTAACTCTGTACACCTCTGCACACCAGCGCGACGGATTTGAAAGGATCTAATAAAAATGTGCCTAAAGTGTACACGCAGCTTTTTAATGAATGAATGACAGAAGTAGTATAACCATTTGCACAAACCCTTTTTTGGACAAAAGACATTTTTATGGCC
>VURO01049617.1:9385-24704 GCA_015108175.1 Pelvicachromis taeniatus | reverse complement strand
TCCCAGGGGTTATTAGTAAGACCCATGTTTAATTAATGCCCCCCCCCCCCCCCCCTTTGTCTCACTCACTTTCCCAGCAGAGGCCAAAGCCGCTGAAGCAGCAGCGAGTGCCAGCTGTGCCACACTGCCCCCTACACATGTGTACCTGCCGCAGGTGAGCTGCCCTTCATGTTTCTGCAATACAAGTTTTTTTTTTTTTTTTAAATGACAATGTAAATCATGTCAACGATTTTATTACAGTGGCTGTGAGAGAGTCTGTTCGAATTTCCATGTGCTGGCATAATGGTGCCAGAATTCACATCAAGTACTAGCAGAGCTGAACTCTATCATTATTATTACTAAGCTTTAAGCACACAGTCTTTAAGGCTATAAAGACTGAGAATTGAGCTGTTTCCTTTCCATTTGTCACCTGTTTGTTTGGAGTTATTGCTAGTATTGCTATACTAACAGTGACTGCAGAGCCAAAATAAACTCATTTTGTGTGAAATTTTAAAAGTGAGGGTCTTTTTGCATACAGAGGAGAGTATTTTAGCGCAGTGTATTTGCATGATATTTAAAAACGTATCGCCAAATTTGTGCCTGGGCATTAAGTCAAATTAATATACTAGGTCAAACTTCAAATATCTCTTTTTTTCACCAGCGTAGAAAAAATTGGATGTCTGCATCCAATTTATATCACTAATTCTATCTTTTTTGTAGAGTCACACTAGCATTTATTTTGGTGTTTGGAAATTTGTGGTAACGGCACCTGTTGGTGAAAAATAGATGAAAAATCACTGGTTGGCTATGTGTGAGGAAGTGACTTTGAATGTGGCATGGCTGATTTTACTTGGTGGGTTGGTCTGAATTTTTCAGAATACTTGGGATTTTCCCACACAGCCATTTCTAAGGGTTACAGAGAAATTGAGTGAGATTGATACCATTAATACTCACACAGCAGATCTCCAGCAATTGTGTGATGCTACAATCCCGATCAAAAGTTCAAGACCAATTGAAAAATGGCAAAAAATAATATTTTGCATGGTTGGATCTTAACAGGGTTCCAAGTAGAGCTTCAACATGCAACAAGAAGGACATCTACTGTCTGGACCTGTTGTTCAGACAGTAGATGTCCTTTGTGCGGCCGTTTTCACCACTTGGAGAAATGCTCCCACTCACCTCATGGAAACACTTGCATCAAGCATGTGATCAACAATATCAGTGGAGCTACTCATTACTGACTTCATGTTTGGAACTTTGATTTCTGTTTTTGGAGGGTTTATGGGTTTGTTTGTTTTTTTTGGAGGTGTGATCCTAAACCTTTAAACAGCCTGTTTCAGTTTAAGTGTTGTTTTCAATAAATTGCATGCTCAAAAATGTTTTTGTCTCACTTCCATTTCTTCTTGTTGCATGTTGAAGCTCTACTTGGGACCTTGTTAAGATCCAACCGTGCAAAATATGATTATTTTTTTTGTGCCATTTTTCAAGTGGTCTTAAACTTTTAATCTGGACTGTATCATGTCATCGTGAACTTAAATCTAAGTGAACTTAAGTGTGTGAAGAATTAAAGTAGCTCTGAAGACAATAGGGGTCCAACTCATTACTAGCAAGGTATGTCTAATGAAGTGACCATTAATGGTAAGCTGCTTTGTGCTTTGGATTTTTACAGTAATTTAACGAAAATGTACAAGTTTTACATATTTCATACTCGAAATAAAATTAAAAAAAAAAAACCCTGAAAAAAAAAAAGCTGTGTAATTTGTTTCAGTGCTACACTTAATGTAAAACATTGACATGTAGCTGATGTAGTTGACAGATGTCAGCCTATTGGCGGTTAAAATGGCATTTAACGATGAATAATCAATATGTTATCACATCAATTATTTTTTTCAGTGGAAAAGAAATCAGGTCAGATATTCCCCGACAAAAGGAAAATAATCACTACAGGCATTGGCCATCAGCCATCAGAAACATCCCTACATGTGTCAGTCTGCAGAAAGTCAGCCAGTGTTTATTTATTTTCTCTCTAATTTGCTGTAAGAGTCACTGATGCCAGCAGCTTTGCATAAACGGCATCAGTGGATGACCTGGTATAGGTGTTACAGCAAGTGGAAGTCAGTGATGAAGCCACCTATCAGAAAGTTAGTAAAACACATTTTAGTAGTAAAAAAACAAGTAGAAGCAGTAAAACACATTCTTAGACATGCTGCACATGCTAAGAGGTGTTTGCCAGGCTGGCAGGTGTGCACAGTGTCTGTAGAGACACAGTTTGGGGTTAGAAGCCAGTTGTTTACCACAGCTTTAGTCTGTGTATGGCAGTAATCTAAGACTACTGCGCATTCCTACTCTCCTCTCTTTCCAGGACAAGCCTCCTCCCTACTCTCCTCCAGAAGACAAGAAGAACCAGTAGACCTGCTTAATGACTCCCTCATTCCTCTTTGTCCTCTATCCTCCATCCTGCTGGATCTCATTATTTCTCTTACATTAACCGGACAGTAGGACGGCCAGTATGTCCCCCCCCCCAAAGATTATCCATTTTTTCATTCTTATCTCCTTCCAGCTCATCTCCATTTTGATCTAACCTTAAAGTCATCCTATTGCTTTCCCGCCTCAGCCTGCATTCCTTGTAACGACTCATATATTGTAATCGGCTTCATTCTCTTCAAATGCACCTTTACTTGATGTAAAGTAGCAAAGAAGAAGTGTTGGTAGCAATCTCTGAGGAAGAACAGATTGTTCAGTCCAAAGTGGTTGGAGTGGATTTGGGGGCTTTTTGATTAAACCTGGTAACCTGATGAGCTATTTTAGTATTTCTTGCCTTGGAAGTGTCCCCAGAATCGTGCAGCCACCTTACATTCAGCTGTGCTCATGATGTCCTGTGACTGTCTATAAAACTAGACTGAGATAAATGATAGTAAATACTTTGCTAACCTTTCCAGAGGCGAAATGAACGCAGTCTTTTATTTTTCTATTATTTGTGTGTACAGGCTTTTAATATGTAGACTTTAAAAAAAAAAAAGACATTATTTTATCAAGAACACTAACCCAAAGAAGAACTAGCTTTTTTTAACGAGCGGGTCGCAGGGTGGCCCTACCTGCTTTGACGTGTTATGGCCGACGAACGGACCGCAAAGATTAGAACGGCGTTGAGCCACAGCAGCCAATCCCTGATCCCGGATTAGAGCGGGGGAGAGGACGGGTTGGGGCTTTGGAGGGACCGACTGCCAGGAGGGATTATCTTTATAATGTTGCAAGAGCAGAGCAGTCACCCAATGATGTCACTTCCTATTTTATTACGCTTCCAGATGTTAAGAGAAGACGCACGATCAGACTCACCATCAGCCTGCTTTCATCGTCACTGCATTTTTAACATTACCTACACAAACAGAACCACCAGTGAACTCTTCTGTTTCTACTTTATGTGGTTGTGATCATTATTCCTCAGTTTGAGTATCTCATCTTCTTTATATTCTTCCTTCCTCTGCGGTCACTAATCTATATACTGTATCTGTGGCACATCTGCGGCTGATTCTTTGCACTTTTAGAATGCTATGCATCGGGTTCCTGTATGCTCCGTCATGGCTGTGTGTAAAATAAAAATAAAGCTCTGTATTTAATTCAAACTAATTTATTGAATAATTAACAATTCGAGTAAGAAAACAAGGCATGAGCTCAACTGATGCATGTATGCATTGGACTGGATTTTAATAAATGAATTCAGAAGTGTCTGTCTTTATTTCAGCAGAGTATTGCTATCACATGTCGATGAGTTTTAATAGTCCACAGTATAGTGCATTAGCAGTTCTGACAAACATATGCAACAGTCAGCAGGAAGGGTGACACAAATCCCCCCCCCCCAATCATTAGGCCAAAACGGTCAAATGTGCTTTTCCTCAGTCATCCCTTATCTTCTTGTGCAAATCCACAGCAGTAACCCACTTTAAGTGTGCTAAAAGTTCTCAGCTAGGCTAAGATTTGTAAACCCTCATAATCTAAAAATGATTTGCCCCCAAAAAATGCACAGCATCACAATACTTCAGATTCCAGCTCAGCACTGTCAGCACTATTTGCAGTCATGAGCAGATCCCACCGTGATAATGTGACCTTCGATTTTCAGTTGTGTTCTCAGTAGTAACGCTACAGCCTGCAACATTCTAGTTTCACCCAGAGTGATCAGTAGACAAGCAGTGGGGCGTTGTCCTGTCCAACACCAGCTCACATGCTTCTGTAGAATGAGCTCAACATACATGTGAAAGTGATCAGAAAACACAATGAGAGGTTTGGACATGTATGAGTACAATATTCACCCTGAACGTTTGAGCTTTGAAGCGTCCCTTTACATTTGCTCTTTTCATTTGTATGTTGACGTGCAGGCGGCCATTCGTCAGTTTCCATCTGATACAATGTACTCTGTATGATGGACATATGGCTACAACAAGCAGCTGGTTGGAAGTGTTTTTAAAAGTGGACCCATTAGGCGTTTCTTTCGGTTTCTCTCTGTGACCCCGACCTCAAGGTCAGAGGTCAAGTTTCCTGAAGATCTTATGAATGCAATGTTCAAATTGAACATATACTAATATAATGCTTTAATTGAACTTTAAATATAAAGTCAGGACAATATCAATCTTCACCTCTGTTAAAAAGAATCAGAAATTTCCCTTTAATTCATGTTTTTCAAATGGGGCAACAGTAGGAATGAGCGTAACAGGTCCTCATCAGCCTACAAGAAACTCCCAATACTGGCGTTTCACCCACCATCACATGTAACCCTAAGCACATTTCTCTAGAACAGAGTCAAGAATACTCAAATCTGACGTGTGTAAGACGTAGTGTACGCAGTTGTGGTCCAGCAACACAACACAGTATTACTGATGCACTCACCTCCACCTCAGTAACTAACTTTCCACTAACCACACAGAACATATTGTAATGTTATTTTGTAAAAAAGAACATTTGTTTCAACAAGGGTGTGTGCCCTAATTAAAGACATAATCCAGCATGTGTGCAGAGTTCAGTGTCTGATGAGGAGTCCTTTGCCTCCAAGCTCAAACACCTTTTGTGGGTGCTCACCATCTTACAATGGAACACTAAAAATGATTTTGGGTAATGAAAGTTCAAAAGTGTAACTGAGATGTGACTGTTTCTTTGTCCTACCTGACAAATGAACATTATTTATCACATGTTAAAAAAAACAAATTAGTGTGAACTAAAACTAAATCCTTTAATAAGCACATTATGTGTGCATATAAACTGTTTCCTTAGCAACACTGTGGTAAGTGACAATGCAAACCCAAATGGCAAACATGTTACGGTTCTTCTACTAAAAACAATGTAGGAAGGCAGTCGTCCCAGAAGAGAAAGCAGAATTTAGAAAAAGCTCCTAGATTGTTCGGAGGCGGGAGGAGGGGGTCCTTTATGCCAAGTCAGATTGTGGCCATGATTCATAGTACTTCCTAGAACTCAACTTGTTCCCCTCTTTTACAAGTCAGCTCATGAAGAGCAGAGGGTGATGCTGACCCCCTCTCCTATCCAGCAGGCAGGAAACAGCTCCTGGGTGAAGGCACAGTGGAAGGCGTGCAGCCTGGTCTGTCCCTCTCCGTAGTAGGTAAGCGTACCCGCCTCGTAGTCCAGCAGCATGCCGATGCGGCTGTGATGGGAGTTGCCGGGGATGGTCTCCCGCCGGCCGTTGTGCCAGGCGCTGAGCTGGTGCTCGTCCAGTTGCAGGCTCCAGGACAGTTCATTCATTCCCACCATGCATCTCTTGCCCTTTTCCTTCCTGGGGATGCTCTCGTAGGTTACCTGGGGAGAAGGATGTGCAGAACAAGGGAAACATTAGCATGCTGTGGTCATTTCTCTGGGAACAATGAATCCCTGTAAAACACTTCAGGAAAATCTGTTGGAACGTTCTCGACTGATCAGAGACGTCAGAGTAGATCTACTATTGAGCAGGTTCAAATAACGTGTGTGGGTCACAAGTTAGGGTCCCGAGCTGGTTACATACTGTATTTCCACGTGTTGTGGACCGAATACATGCAGCTACAATCTGCATGGAATTCTCAAGACTGATGACCTCAACATACATATCAACAATTTACCAGGCAGGACCTAGAATGTCCCCATTAGTGACCTGCTACAAAGCAATGTGTCACAAAGCCACAGTGTACACAGCATTATGAGATCCTTACCCCGAGGTAGGCCCAAGGCTTGGACACCTCCAGTTCCCAGTAGTGCTGTCCGTGTTTGAATCCCTGAAAGCAGAGCACCTGCCAGGTGTGATCAAAGCGGGCTTCATGTGCGGGGACAGCGCGTGGCCCTGATGTCAAGTGCTCAGCCCTGCGGTTCTCCTGGGAAAGAACTAGATGCCCATTGGCTGTCCGTGGGTCAAAAGTCAGAGAGCATCGGTCTGTAGGAAGGAAGAAATGAATCAGGCAGATTAAAGCTGGAACGGTGATCTAGAAGAGTCTTAATGGTCCTTAGTTATTAAATGTCTCTAAAAACTCACAAGCACTGAGGCCCTCCTTCCCAACAGGGTGGCACGGAGCAGCAGGGCTGGGAACCACAGCGAGTACTGGCCTCTTGTCCTGAGGAGAACCTGGAAACCAAAGATGCATGAGAACACATGAGGACTGTCTGAAGGCAGATCGAGCTAACATGCTTCATCTTTCCTAGTGGCAGGTTACCTTCTCTGTCATGACCCACGGCGGTGGTCACAGCTTTCTCCAGGTCCTCAGACACCAGCTTAGAGAGTCGGGAGAGGATGTCGGTGACGCCGTTTAATCGATCCTGCAGGGTCGAAGTCACATCTGTGGGAATTTCCTTGAAGCGCGGGACTTCTACGTGCAATGATTCCTGTGAAGACGCAGGTTTCAGGCAGCGCTTTAACGAATAGGCAAAAGTTTCAATGTCTGATTAATTACTTTGGTTTGTCCTTAAAGGTACAACTTGAAACAGTGAGTTTAAGACGCGTCTGCAATTGTTAAATGAAATAAAAACTTAATTCAAATGACAATTCAAAATCACCTGCCATTCATTACATTATGGCATATGTCTGGATCCTCTACAGTGTGCTCTTAGAATTTATGGTTATTAGAGTTCAGACATCGTTTCTGTTAAACGGTGCAACTCTTGCCCTAGCTGCCTCAAATAATACCTCTACTTGTCTGGCCAACACTGTCGATATGTAAAAGACGCCATTGTGATGTTACCCACAGGACGGGAAAACATTGCTGTGAAGCAAAGGGGAGACAATAAACATCATGTTGCATTCACTGGCCTGAAACTAAAATCTGACTAAATAAATTCATGTGGAAAGTTCTTAATGAGATAACAAATAAAGTAAACATTAATCTCCCCAGACTTTTCTTTGCAGCCAGTGAAGCTGCCACCTGCTGGCCTTTAGAAAGAAACTCTCGCATTGGGCTGCACTCTGAAAGGCATTTCCAGCTTTTATTTACAGTCTATGGCTCAGCCATCGTCTGCATGGATACCCATTTGAATAAATCTATTATTGGCAATTAACGTCTTTCATTTCAGTTGTTTTATTCTCTCTGCGCTACACTCAAGATTATTTTTATGTGGCTCATAGGAAAGGCGTGACAAGGTCTGGGCCACAAGTCTGATAAACTTTGTAGAGGAAAGAAGCGAAACACTGAGGTTTTCTGTGACTGAGCCGATACCAGTCTGTTTAATTAAGCCCACATTTCAATGAAATACTTAAAAAATGCTTGTGCTGCCATCCAGCAGCAGGAAGCTTGCTGAAAGCTCTACGCATCCTCTTGTGCATGTTACATGAAACAGCAACCTGCACATTTATGAATCACTGAGACAATAAAATGAACCAAAACAAAACACCAAATACTCCCTTTCTCAAATGTATAAAGGCAGGGATACAAACCCTGATGAGGTCAGTATCAGAGAGGTTATGTAGTGCAGCAATTTGGTCTTGGCTCTCTCTGAGCAGGCGGGAGCGCTCGTCGAGTTCGGCTAGTCGTGCCTCCGCCTCCGTGAGGGTTGCCTGCTTTTGCACTTCAATAAAAAGCGCTGTCGCCTCCTGCTTCTCGGCCATGACTTTCATCAGGTTAGAAAACTTGGCGTTCACCCAGGCTGACGTCTGCTCTAGAGTGACCTGTTGATTTAAAACATGCTCGGTAAAATGGCTGCTTGGATTCATTTGGGTACACACTTTGGATTTCTGATTTATGTCGTTTATACTTAAAAGACTCCTTTTGTGAAGCATTCACAAAGGCTTAAAGTTAGAGTTTACCTTAGCTTGATTGATATTCTCAGCAAAGTCATTTATATTTTTCTGCGTCTCTTCAAGCAGTTTCCCCACTTCTGTACTCTTCCTTTCCAGCAGCAGCTGTAATGAAAATATATCAAATCGAGAAAAAAATGCTTTATTCTTTCACAGTCGTACAAACATGTGATGATCATCATCTATAAGACACTCCCAGCTAAAAATCTGCCAGGGCTTTGTGTTTGTATACCTCTTGAGTTTCCCTTTCTTCCTCCAATATGACCCTTTCATGGTTCACGCACTCTGACATCTCACATTCGTGGCACACAGACCTTTTGTCCTGCCTGCAGTAATAAACCAGAGGTTTTTTATGGCGCTCGCACAGCAGCATTGCTCTGGCCCCTTCACCTCCTCTCACCAGAGGATCCCTACAGGAGGGACCCGCGCTGTTTGCAGTCTCCGCCAGGACCGACATGGACACATTACGCCTCAACACAGGTCTAGTTTTGAACTCCTCATTGCAGATGGGGCACTGAGGGCCAATGTCAGACTGGCTCTTAATGTCCCAGTGCTTGCTGATGCAGTTTTTACAGAAGGTGTGACCACAGGGGATGGTTACAGGGCACCGGAAGAACTCCAGGCAAATGGAACAGTTTAGGTTTGCATTCTGAGACTCCATCTCTAAAGACATGGCAGACATCGCTGTACAAGGGAGGGAAAAAAAGGCTGATGTTAGTCATAATATGACAGCTTTCAAGACAAACAACTTCATTTAGTTATTTTTTTATTTTATATTTGGGCGGGAATATATTCTTTATGAACTGCCCTCAAATTTATAGGGAAAAATAACAGGCGAGTATAAAAGCAGCAGTCCCAGATGTCAGCTACCACACAAGTGAACGGAAAAGCTAACGTTAGCCAGCGTTAGCATGCTTTCAAGTCATTCAACATTAGCTTGGACTGTTAGGAACGAATACTCGTCAAAATATTACAATGGTCAAAAGATATTATCTTAACACAGAGCATCATTATACACTCACCAGCAAGATACTGTACCAAAAAAATAATTCTTACCACGTAAACAGATACATTAATGCACAACACTGTATGAATATCGCTAGATGAAGCGTTCCTGATGACGTAAGACGCAAAAAGGGACGCCTTCACGTCGAGAAAGCGACGGGAAAAAAAAGAACCATGTATTTTGTATTTTTTATGCTATGAAAACGTCCGCTGTGAACTTGCGGAGATAATACCACTTAACTTATGTCATTTGTTTGTTTTATTGTGCAAACGACAATCGTTGTTTGGTTTGGTTTAATCAATGTAGAATAGAGGTCTGCTGAAACATTCCCCTCAAAAATCCCTACAAATATTTTTTATATATAACATTTTAATGTTATCATGTATATAACTCCATAATTCAGTTTTAAGATTTTTTGTTCCTGTCGGCCACCGTATTCTATTTAAAAAAAAGAGAAAAAAAAAGGAGGGGCGGGGAAAGTCATTCCAAAATGGCGCTGCCCAAGTTATGTGCTGCTGCTTTACGAACCGGGACAGATTTAGGGGTCAATAATGCGAGGACATTTGTCACGACAGGTATGACAAAGTTAACTAAGTTCAACTGTATTTTACAATTTTTTAAAATACTACCTGAACGTCTTGAATATAGAAGATATTTTGTTACGTTATATGAGCTGAAGCATTGCCCTGATACACGCTGTCCCCTGCAGACATGGTAGAAACCTCTCACACACAAATGTGACGACTAAATGTGTCCAAGCTAAACATTTCTCAAGAAAAATTGGTGTGAAACAACTCAGTGTCAACACGTTTAATGCTAAACGGCTCGTACACCATCGTCTCTGATCATTTTCTGGGAATTAGCTGCTACTGTTTTTGTCTTTCTTCGTTTTGTATTAGAAAGTATATGTCGTGTAATTATCCAGTGATTATCATATTTCTCATGAACCGGTATGCATAATTACAGCCGTACACTGATTTTACATTCACGACCACAGTTATACAGGAGCAAAGGTATCTGCCACAATACACAGGTAAAGTACGAGACACACAGGAGCCAGTGAACTCATCACTCACTGACAGTTGACTCAGAGTGCCAAATGTCCTCTACACATTTCCATTTGTTTTGCAGTTTTTAGTCATGCTTTAAATCCAGCTGCTCACGCTGATGAACAACTCAAATAGAAATGAGGGGTGAGCTTGCTCCAGAGTCCCCCACAGCCACAACACTGCTATTCACCCAGTTAATTAACTTGAGCTTCACTTTTCATGACATTTGTCTGATCCTCTGCCAAGACCCTAAAGGCATTGTTTTCCATTTTAAAGAAGGGGATCTGAATGCAAGTCAAAATTTATTGTGGTCTTGTTCATCCACGCCACAACATATTCTCACATTTGTCCCAGAGTTTTTACGTGACCTTGCTTACAAAGTAGAGGGGCACTGAGGATGCACAGTCCGCTGCAAGAGTTAATTGTGTACTTCACAAATTTAGGTAAAGTCTTCCAGCTGTATCAAAATGTAATGGATTCTTCCTTCGGTCATGCTCCACCTCCCCAATAAGATTTGTGAAATTCGGCACAGTAGTTTTGACAATCAAAAGTGGCAGAAACATACAAACAAAGTAACGTATACAAATCACCATCTACAATCACTATGGTAGACTATCACTTTAACAAATGAAATGGCTTCCATTCTAACTGTTGCTGGATGTTTCCAGCATTCCTCTGCAAACGAGTTCCTCCTTTGGGCCCGATGCCAAATGAAGAGATTGATGTTAAAAAGCTGGCGTCGTTACAGAAGTATCGCAGCTACAATCGTTACTTCAGGCAAGCGGAGACGGCAAGGAACAAGGACGTATGGTGGAAGACTTACAGGGGCTACGTGGAAAAAGATGTCCCTGAGAACGGTGAGATGATGGAATGAACACTGGGGCAACATGATGACTCGTAAACTTAATTTTGCAACAGTAAAAACTCCAGATGGCATGAAAGACTTCTGTTGTGTCTGAAGGCGCAGAGCGAGTGGACGTCGGACTGCCCTACTATCAACCCTGCAGGACCAAAGAAATAAGGAAGAGGAGGCAAGTGATGAAGGAGAAGAAGAAGAACGTCGAGCTGGAGCGGGCATTTCGTCTGCGCACTTGTAAGCTTACATCAGTTTCTAACGAATTCTGCTGTCGCTCTGTTTTGGTACCGTGTGGTAACAGGTCTCTTGTTGTCCACCAGTTAAGATCCCTCTTGATCAAGTGCAAGAAACTTGGCAGAAGACAACTGGGGTGTTTCACATTAGAAGACTTGCGGACCACTATGGGGTCTTCAAAGATCTCTTCCCCATGGCTTATTTTCTACCTCAGGTTACACTCAAGATCTGCTACAGCCAGGATAACGGCACTCATGTGCACTATGGGAATCGACTGACACCCACTGAGGTACATTAACAGATTCAGATTCTGTTTCCTCCCCCCCCCCCCGACACCTTTGATAAATCTTCTTGCACCATATTCTTTGCCTTTTCTTTGCGGTCCTCTAGGCAGCGACGACTCCACAGATCAGCTTCAATGCAGAGGAGGGCTCCCTGTGGACCCTCCTGCTTACCTGTCCAGGTAAACACAAAAGGATCAGTGGACAGTCCTAAGAATGACTGGCTGTCTTTAATAAAAATGAATCCACACAGGTAACTGATGGATTCTTTACTTTTGCAGACTGTCCAAATTAAATAGTAATTTTTTTCCCCCCTCAGATGAGCATCTTCAGGATAACGAGGCAGAATACGTCCACTGGCTTGTGTGAGTAATCTCATAGCAGTCAAATAAGCTTTAAAACTATATGCTGACTGTGTTGTGTTTATGCTGAGGTTCAAAAGTGCACTTAAATTATTCCCAAGTCAACAAGATCAATTTACTGATCTAATTCCTCAAAATATAAGGTTTTTCACTAAATATGAGCATCCAGTTTCACAAAAACTGTGTGAGCGTCACGGTGCAGAGTGCTGCATTTACAGAGTTTTGTCTCACAGAAGTAGGATGTGAAAAACGAGTTTATAATTGGAGAACATAATTTCCTTATTGACCATTAAAAGATTCTGACTGATCATTGTGGTAAGTGCAGTTCTTATGAAAAGTGAGACATCTTGTGGCCAACTGAGGATACAACTGCTGGACAACCCCTTCAGCAAGAGAATCTGGTGGCTGTGTTCTGCTGTGGGAGCAGGGTTTCGATCCTCTTACACTAGTGTTATTTCCCACATGTATGGATCTGCGTGTACTAAGCTTAATAAATCTGGTTTGGAGTTGTTCATGGATTCCTCGAATGACTCATGTCTCTGCAGGGGGAACATACCGGGCGCAGCAGTGCAGGCTGGTGAGGAGCTGTGTCACTACCTGCCACCCTTCCCTGCCAGAGGAACAGGCTTCCACCGCTATATTTACGTCCTCTTCAAGCAGGATGGGCCCATCAACTTCCAGGAAAACGTCAGGCCCTCGCCATGGTGAGTAATACACTAAAACAGAGTTGGGAAGTGGTGGAAGATGTATTCTTTTAGGAGTTACAACAGTAACAGTCCATCCCAACAGCAAGCTATGCCAGATACCTGTGCCTAAGCCAGTGGATGTGATACTGATTTTCTCTTTTTTTTTAATGCTAGGAAACATGTAGTGCTCAGTAAGTAGGAATAACACTAATCTCAGTGTAGCTTTAGCAACTGCCTCCCGAACCACCCGAACCTGGCATAACTGTACTGTTGTAGTGATGTATATACTAAACACAATTCAAATATTGAGGTCATTTTATGTGAAAGTAACCCATGGGAGCCAAACTCTCAGGCTTCAGGTTGCTAGACACACTCTGCTACATTTGAGTTTTTTCTGCTCTTGGCTCTAAAATGTTATTAAGTGTTGATGTACCATAAAGACAACATGGTCATGTCAGACACATAGCAGAGGACGGAAGTGTAAACCCACTGTTTAAAATCTTGTGTTTCTGTGGGGAAAAGGGCTAAAACAGCTTGTTTCAGTAGATGATATTTTTCAATTGTGAACCAAACCAAGCTACTGTAATAAAAGGTACCAAAACAGCGATGTAAAAATACAATACTCCATTATATGAAAAGTAGTTTAAAATTTGAATGTTATCAGCTGAATTTTAATAAAATTAATTCAATGTAGTATTTGTCATTGATTAAATGAAATCAACAATAATGTATTATTATGGCTGTAACTAGCCTAGTTTAAAGCTAGTTTTGACTCCTTTAAAATGGAATCAAATGTGGAGGCCAGTAAGAAATATCCGTGTATAAGCTGGATGTTAACATCATGCGAGCCTTGCAAAAAAAAAAAAAAAATCTCAAGCCATATAATCCTAATAAATCCTATAAAATAAAAAGAATAAAATCCTTTAAGGTACCTTTGAATGACTCAGTTCATATAATCACTAATTATCTTCTACTGGCCCTTTTATGTGGCCCTGTAGTTCATCCTTTGTCTGTAAAAGGGTTTTATGGTCCCGTCTAAAAGATGAGGGATACTTAATCCTGAAATCTTGGAGAGTAGAGAGATGTGTCAAGTCATCGGGGGTTCTCTTCTCTCTCTCTAGCATCGCACAAACACTATAAGACCTGAATCTGCTTGAAACAAGTGGCTGATGCTCCTAGTATACCGCAAACCTTGGTCTGCAGATATAACTAAGCAAATAAAATCAATTGTCTTGACATGTTGACTTTAGCACAAATACTCTAAATTTCTCCTGGATTAACAGATGTATAGAGTGTGCACATAAGTGTTAAACTGTGTGATAACTAAGAACACACTGAGCATGTATCGTCTCTCCACACAGCCATTCACTGGTGCAGCGTACGTTTAAGACGGTGGAGTTCTACAGAAAGTACCAGGACAACATGACTCCTGTGGGTCTGGCCTTCTTCCAGTGCCAGTGGGATGAATCTGTGGCAGATACCTTTCACAACACCCTAAGTGAGTCACGCTGTGGCAAAAGACAACACAATACATGCTGGCACTTGTTGCATCTCTCTCTAATGCATTCATCTAAATTGGGCCAGGATTTTTGTGACAGCTGGCAATGTGAGTTTAACGGTCTACTTTCCTGCATCTTCTCCTGCAGACATGAGGGAGCCCGTGTTTGAGTTCATCAGGCCTCCAGTGTACCACCCCCCACAGGTCAAATACCCTCACCGGCAGCCCCTACGCTACCTGGACAGATACAGAGACGGGAAAGAGCACACCTATGGAATATACTGATTATGAGACGCATGCACATTCGAGGAAACAGCAACAACAATGTGGACTTATGTTTGCCATATTTATGTCATGATTGTAAAAATAAAGCAATTTTTCAGCTGCACTGGTGTTGCTTTATATTTAGCTTTCCTAAAGACCATCACTAGTTGGCACATAGCTCCACATCTTCACTTTAGGTTTGACAGCATTTCTAATAGACAATGGGAGACATAGGCATAAATTGAGGCTGCGGTTTGAGGGGACTGACATTGGCTCCCGGGCTGGGCAGATCCCCATGTACTAATGAATGGTTAATGAATTGAAAAAGGGAGGGAGGATGGGGCACAAAAGTAAAGAATGTGATTAGAGCGATGACTCATATTTGACTGTATACGCTTATCAATTATAGCTGCCTATCTTTGCTTATGCAAAAAGGTCTGTTTATTGCCAGTTTTGATGGATTGCACTTACAGTCTAAAAATCTTTGTTTGCCTGTCTGATCAAAACATGGGTTTAAGCTTCATCAAGAACTGCTCATAGAAACCGCATGGATGATTAATGTCTTGCTGCCAAGATACAAAAGACAAAAAAATAAATATATGTAAGTAACTACATGCCCTCATATGTTTGAAAATGTCTAAAAGTCTGTAGTTTTCATATTTTTTAATCCCTTTCAGATGAATGGTAAATTTCAATAACTGATGTTCTGATGTTTTCTTCTCTCGGCATTTTCCACATTGCCCTCTATTAATTCAATTCAATTCAATTCAATCTTCATAGTTAAACTGAACCCCGTCCGATCTATTATGTACCTAGAGACTTTTTTTTTTTTTTGCCCACGCTTCTGCTT
>VURO01049616.1:61018-84229 GCA_015108175.1 Pelvicachromis taeniatus | reverse complement strand
TTGAGGTATGCTCAAGCACATTTGGACAAGCCAGCTTCATTTTGGAATAAGGTGCTGTGGACTGATGAAACTAAAATTGAGTTATTCGGGCATAACAAGGGGCGTTATGCATGGAGGAAAAAGAACACAGCATTCCTTGAAAAACACCTGTTACATACAGTAAAATATGCTGGTGGTTCCATAATGCTGTGGGGCTGTGTGGCCAGTGCAGGGACTGGGACTCTTGTCAAAGTTGAGGGACGCATGGATTCCACTCAGTATCAGCAGATTCTGAAGACCAATGTCCAGGAATCAGTGACAAAGCTGAAGCTGCACCAGGGCTGGATCTTTCAACAAGACAACGACCCTAAATGCTGCTCAAAAATATTGTTTAAAGAATTATTGCACATTTTCTGTAAATCCAATAAACTTAATTTCACTTCTCAAATATCACTGTGTGTCTCTTATATGATATATTTAACTGACATTTTTTATTGTAACAACCAACGATTTATACAGGAAAATCATGACGATTAACAAGGTTGCCCAAACTTTCGCATCCCACTGTAAATTGCAATAGAGTTCAGGCTGCACTGAAGAAAGGATGAGGCCATACAAAAAAATCTCATTTAGTATTTCCATTCATGCTTGCATGTTTCAATAAAGTGCTGCACCTCATTTCCATTTTCCTAGAAAAATATGAAGAAGTGAAGGGCACAGTAGAGTAGAAGATAAACATGCTGAAAAGCAATCTGCAGACCTTTCCATCATGGGCTGATCTCTCGGTGATGAAAAGCTATAAATGTGACTAAAAACCTGAAACACTTTAAACCCATCACTCACTATGAAAAGTCAGCTGACGGACCCTAGGAGTCAGCAAAGACCTATAGGACTCTGTCTCACCGCCTGGAGATTTGTGTGTAATATCCTCAGATCCTTTACCAGAGGCCTGGTAGTTTGAAGGATTGTGCAGTATCATAGCCATTCCTAGGACCACATTCTTCTGGAATTGCATATCTATCACAGCTGCAGTCCTACAGGACCTTAGCCCTGTTGTTCTCAACCACTTTTGGTGGCGTCTCCCATCAGGAATTGGAGAACTGGTCTATTCTGTGCTTCTCTGATTTTGGGTTCCAGCCTCCTTCCCCATGGAGAGAAGACCGGTCCCAAATTTTTTTAAACATGTCGCTGCCATGTAAATCAAAATGAGCTAACATTTATCTCAAATTGGCACTTTTTCCAGTTAATCATTTTGCATGTTTTCTGTTTTGTTTTGTGAATAAAATATAAGTTAATAAGTTCTATTTTTACTTACATTTAACAAAGTTTCCCAACTTTGTTGAAGTTGGGTTTATATACAGTACATATAGAACTGTACTAAAATATGATGACCAAATTTTCATCCTGGGGCTAAGTTCTAATTCTAAAATTAGAGCTGGTATCTAAACACTAAAACAGACATAGAAGCTGTTTCTGTAGCAGGGAATTCTGATTGCTGAGGATTCTCCATCTGTAGGAGGACTAGGAAGTGTGGTGTAGGATTTCTTTGAGATATTCACATTTTATTTAAATCAATTCAGGAGTTAACACTGGGGCAGTGTTGTAAGCAAATGAGTTAACTGGTTTTTGCTGCTCTGAATTTAAATTTGAATATCAGCTGTGAAAGATTTTTTTGCTCCTAACCGATTCATCATTTCATCTTTTTAGTCTTACAGATGTACTCGAAATAAGACGAAATAAATGCTGTTTTGAAGTTTGTTAGAGATGTGTGCTTCTTCAGAACTGAAATGCTGTGAGTTGATTCTGGTTTCCATAGAAACAAGGTTGTTAGAGCCTGGAGATACACACTTTTAGGAAGTTTGAAAACATTAAGCTCAAGAAAAGAACAGAAAAGTGAACCAATAACTCTTTTTGAAAAAACGTCAAAACCAACAGACGGCCATGTCTGCGAGGCCCAGAAGCCAGCAGCTGTTTTCGCAGTAAGTTTATGTGGAGTGTTTCTGTTTTTGTATGTGAAGCCCGGTAAATCGGTAAATGATGTATGCTGATTACTTCTTACAATTCTTGCAGGAACAGCCGTGGTTTGGGGAAAAAGAAGAAAGCCCAAGACCAGTGTGTTGTTCTGTATGAAATACTGAAAGGAGAAAGAGGGCTAGCAGAGCTTCAAGCCAAGCATGAGGAACGCACACAGGTGTGAATTTCTCACTGGAATTTCTGGCAGTTTGAGGTTTATCAGGCAGCTAGTGTTAATGGCAGCTAGTAGCGGCGGTGCACGGCCCGCCTCGCGGGGAGGGGAGGGCGACGGAGCGACTGCTCCATAAGCCTCTGCGCGAGCCCCGCAGGCGGGCCGCACACCGCCGCCCGACCGACCCAGCCATTAAAGCCAATCCTTATCCCGAATCTGACTTATCGACTTCCCTTAGCTGCCAGCGAGAGCCAGCTTGCTAAACTAGTCTCTTTTTCGCGCTAATTCGTGCTGGTCATATCACTCTTTTCCATGTCTGATCACATGCCTTTCCGCCAGGCAAAATGGCGGAACAAACCAAAACAAATCCTCTTACGATGTCACAAAAATCATGAAAAAGCCTTCGAAAAGCCGCACCGGACAGCAGGGTTCAAAGCTTGTGCAAAAAGTAGCGGCGTATAGTCCGGAAATTACGGTAGTTATGCTTATTGGTTATAATTTGAGTTTTGCTGTTTTGATTAGTCTTTAATTCTCTGGTTTCTCATCATAGTGGTAATGTCTTTGTCTTTAGTCCTTTGTTCTTGTCGTTTGTGTTAAGTATTTCTAGTCTCAGGCCAGTTGTCTGGGTTCTGGTTTATTTGTATTTAAATCCTTTATTTCTAGTTATCACGCTTCCCCTGTGTTCCCTGGGCCTTCTTGTCTAGTTTTCACATGTTTGTGATTCCATGTTTTGTTATTTCCTGTGTTTTATTGTTAGTCTTTCGTCCTGTCGGCTTGTTTCCTCTGTATTTTTTCTCCTGGTTTGTTTCAGGTGTTTTCCCCAGTGTTTTTCATTTCCCCCCTATTACCCCAGTGTGCAATTAAACCTCTGTTTGCGTTTGTTCATTGTTGCCTTCTACTGTTTACCTGTCTCTGTGTTTCCAATGGTTCTGTGTGGATTTCTCAACTTTATTTTTCAGTGATGTGGATTTGCTGTTGATAGCTTTACATCTTCATTTTTAAGCTCTTTTGAAACACATTAAATCTCCATAATTACCCTTGAGGCATACTGTCCTGAAAGTCATCACGAGTATTCCATTAATAATGTAAACCTTTTCTACTCTGTGTGCTTTTCTGTAGCTGCTAAAAAGTTTGAAAGAGCACACAAAGGAGCTGCAGAGGGACATTAAGAAAATACAGGCGCGCTTTCATGAAGCTTTTGATGAGGTACTGTAGAAGACCATTTCACACAAGCTGGATTTCAATTTAATGGTTGGAACTGAAACTCAAGTTGGAATTGAAACTGTGTAGGATGAAGATGCTAATGATGCTCTGGAGGAAGCAAAGGAAAGAGACAGGAAAGAGATCATTCAAAAGAAGGCAGAGATGGAGACGTTAAAGAATGAGTATGCTGAACTGGTGGAGAAGAGAAAGGAGCTACAGCATCAGATTCAAAGGAATTCAAAATACAAGCACTTCATGGAGCGCGTGCTTAGAATAACAAAGGTATGGTATTTTTCCCCCCCATGCTAACGGTAATCAGTTAATTTAAAAAAAGTTTACTGGTAAAATATTTCACAGAATGGTGTCGCTCTCTCATTCAAAAACAATAATGTCATTATTGTCACTGCACACATGTTATGTATATGTATAAAATACATAGCAGTGTTTAGTGGAGTCTTAAATTTTGGATCAAATAATTTGTACCCCTCAGCTGTTACAGGCTGATGGGGTATTGTCGCCACCCCATCGGGCGGGTGGGCAGCGTGGACACCCAACTTGGTGAATGTGAGAACTCAAGAATGAGGCGACATGATTTTTAAATTCATACCATGGCTGATCTACTGTGTCAGTATTTTTAAAAAATCTCTTGTCTGTGTTTTCATTGTCCTGAATTGTCTGCCTGAGGGCAGAATTTCAAACAAAGGGACCCGTGTGGGATGAACATCTCATTACAGTGTTTTAATTTAAATGTAATTATTAAAGTCCTTCTTTGAGGCAACATGAATTGTAAAGACTTTACAGGCAAGAGACGGGCATCTGATGATCTTCTCGGTGATGATGAGGACTCTTTAGAGCACTTCCTCTCTGATGCTGTGCAGCTGTCAAATCACATACAAATGAAATATATAATTCTGCACTTTATGGAACTGCAAAAGAAGGACACCGGTTGCTTTTTGGTTGAGTTGGTTCTTGCAGAGGATCCTCAGGACAAGAGCAGGGACATGTAGACGGGCCCAAGTGTGGTGCAGGTTTAGCCCTGATGCTGGGGTAGACGTTGTCCAGTGTATTTGCTCTCCTTGTAGCTGATGGAATTTCACTGCTGTTAAATCAGCATGGCTGAAGCCCTTGCTATGATGTGAACAGCCTTAGGATACATACTCTGACTGCTAATAATGTGATGCATTTGGTATATTCCACCAAATGCATTAGCATTTGGTGGAATATACACAGCAGTTATCACAACAGTACCAAACACTTATTGTTTCAAAAATATCTCAGCTTAAATATCGGACTATTTATCCATCCATCCTTTCGTGACTCCCATGTTAAATTACCAGCTTTACAGTATTAAAAAGCATGTTGTTAGTGTCTGCAGGAAAATGTAGTCCTAATGCTGTGCTGAGGACCAAAAAGCAGACATATGGAGACATGCACAGGTGAACTTAAAAGGAGATCTTTATTATCAGTCTAACAGCAGAACCCAAAAGGTAAACAAAATACAAAAAGGGGAACACGGGGAACTACAAAGAATCTGCGCTGGGGGATACAAACTAATGAGGAACAGGAAGCAAAAACAGACAATGGCTGTGTCTCAATTCCTAGGACGCATCCCTCGTGGGCCGTAGCTGAGGCGGCGTATGTCGACCGGGTCCTCCGAAGGCAGAGAAGGCCGGAAGTGAGAGGCTTGTGAAATGGGACAGTCTAGCCTTCAGATTTGCGTCACCAGCTGTTCCCACCCTTACCGCTTCCACCTCCTCGGTTTTACCGTCTCCATTGCTGCCGCCAGTGGTGGAAACTGGAATTGGCTGGCCTGCGCTGTGACTCCTGGGATATGGTGGGCCACGTAGGATACACGAGACCCATCCTACAAATTCGGGGAAATGTAGGCCGCATTTGTAGGAGTCTACGAATTGGGACAGCCTATGTTGCGTCGCTGTGACTTAATCGGCCTACAAATGTGGCCCACGAGAGATGCGTCCTAGGAATTGAGACACAGCCAATGAGATGAAAACAAAGGGGAAGACGGAAGGGTGAGTGAGGCAGAAAAGAAACACCTGGGGAACACAGCTGAAACTCATAGGGGGAAAGGAGACTGGGGAAAGTAAAACTGAACAGTAACCACACAGGACAGAAATTACTAAAATAAAACAGGGTAAAACAATGTACATGTGGGGGGGGGGCATGCTGTGTGTCAAACTCCAGCACAGAGCACCATCCTTAAGTATTGTATCAATTATTAATGATGATAATAATGATAATGATGTTGAACATTCATTTCTCCACCAAAACCACTGAAGATAATGCTGACATGCTGCCAGCAAAGTGTGTGTATGTCTATGTGTTACAGTTTGAAGATGTCGAGGCTCTCGCAGGCTACGTAGAGAATCTACTCTATTTTCGAGATCTGTTCTACCAGAAGGAGCTTAAGGTGCAGGATGAGGTCGACCAGCAAAAAAAAGCACTGTTAACCTTCGGGGATCAACTCAACTTGGTGGTAATGCAGAAAAACAATCTGCTGTCTCAGCTCCAGACCGAGCTAGAGAAGACTCGTGCCGAAGCTGTGATATGGGTACCAGACACAATCCTGGATCACAGTCCTGCAGCAGAACTAAGGCTAGGCCAAATATACATTGTGAATGGCTTTAACTTTTGCTGTCTTCATGCAGGAAAAAGAGTGGAACCACATTCAGGAAACAGCTGCAAAGAAGACACTAGAACTGGGAAAGATTAAGCTGGCGACCCTAAACCTCTATGACATGACAGCAGATGCCATAGGAGAAAAGGAAAGAGCTGATATGTTTGACACAGATACACAGCTGGACAAGGTAAACTCGCAGATCAGTTACTGACAAAGAGCTAGAGCAGCAGGAAATGATCAGCATAACAGACTGTTCCCTACCCTCTTATTATAGCTGAAGACGTTCTTTGACGATGAAAATGACATAGTGAATCAATATCAAGCCGGACTGCATACAGCCAGCGAAGGAAAGAAGACAAAAAAGGACAAAGTGAAGACAAATCCCAGAAAAAATGATACATAATCAGTATCTTGAATACCGAATCCTTTATTACTTAAAATAAAGGTTGAAAATATTGATGTTTTTGACCTGTTTTAAAACTGAATTATCAGAAATATGACTGAATAGTTAATATTTTAGCTCTAAGTTAACTGAACATTCACGTTTAAGACAGTGAACTTCAATAATACTTAATTTAATTTATTTGTTTTGTTTGAATTTATTATTTGTTTTAATCCAGTGCCTGTTTTATTAAACAGAATAAGGGCGTATATGTGAACCCAGCTGTCATCCTTAATGGGCTGACATCTCAGACACAGCTCCACGTCCTAATTTGATAGTATTTAGGATGTATACTCTCAGTGACACCATAAGGAGTCAAGACCTCATTATTTTGACCTGATAATAAAGCACCTTGAGGCAATTGTAGTTGTGAATTGGCATTACATACATATACATACAATACTGTGTATCCAGAAAGCCTACATGCAGATGATTTTGGGTGTCCACGTGACTGTGATCCAAATCATTGAAAACGCAGAGGCCTGCACCGCCACCCTGTGGACATCAGAGTATTTCATTTACTCAGTGAATGAGCCCATTTATTTTCTTGGGCTGGTTAGACGTGTTTCTAATTAATAGTTAAGTAGAAGCATGTTGGAAATTTGCTGAGGTTGTTTCATCACTTAATCCCAAGAACTCTAAAGATGTTTACTCAGAATGCAGCAAAGCTCACACACAAAGGCATAGAGATGCCAGTCAGCTACTGAATACAGTCCCATGCAATTGTGAGTAAAACATCAGTATGTTAGTTTTAATACAAATTTGATATTTGAGATTGTTTTTGGTGTCATTTCTATAGCTCCCTGTCAGCAGAACTACAGAACTACACAAAAGCCAAGAAGAAAAATTATTGAACACAGCTAAGAGCATGTGCAAGAGAAGAAGCTCTTACATTTTGGTGCTAATAGACATTAAAACATTTGTGACATGGGCATTGGCCTTATTGGCATTAATGTATATAATCTTAGAGATTCCTTCTTGGCTACTGCTGTTACAGCAACAGATATTTGCAACATATTTAATGTTGCTCAGAGTGAATACAAGGTGCTACAAACTTTCTATTCAAGAACAGGAATGAATGAATGAATGACAACCTCAACATCTATTCTGTGGAATAGTGTGGCTTACTGCTTGTTAAGACGATTATCTAATCAGCTAATCACATAGCAGAAACTCGGTGCATTTACAAGTAGGGATATAAACATGTTCAAGGCAACCCGGTGAAGAACAAAATAAGCATCAGTATGAGAAAGAAGAGTGATTTAAGTGACTTTGAATGTGAAAGTGCTGATCTAGAGTTTTTCCCACATGACCTCTCTAGGGTTTACAGAGAATGATCTGAAAAAGACAAACTATGTAGTGAGCAGCAGTTCTCTGGGTGAAAATTGCTTTTTGATGCCAGAGGTCAGAGGAGAATGGCCAGGCTGCTTCAAGCTGATAAGAAGGCAACAGTAACTCAAAAATGCATCTTTACATCCAAGTTATGCACAAGAGCATCTCTGAACACACAAAACATTCAACCTTGAATCAGATGGGCTACAGCAGCCAATGACCATATCTGGTGCTACTTTTTTTCAGTTAAGAACAGGAAACACAGGCTACAGTTCTCAGGGATCACTAGAATACTGCAAGAATATGGCCTGGTCTGAGGAGTCATGATGTCTATTTAGTGTAAACAGCAATGAAAGCATGACTCCTTCCTGCTGCTGCTGGTGGTGTAACGATGGACATTTTCTTGACATAATTTGGATCTTTTAGTACCACTGAGCATCATTTAAATGCCACAGCCTACCTGAGTATCGCTGCTGACTGTGTCCATCCCTTTATGACCACAGTGTATCCATCTTCAAATGGCTTGCTAGCTCTTAGCAAGAACAAATGCATGATTTGTGTAACTGTCTATTTCGATTTTTATTATTACAGTTTTATATTGTATTTTTATTAGTACACTTCCAAAACTAAGAATTCCAGGTGAGAAATATTAAAAACAGACAATTGAATCATTTCCTGTCTTGACATTGGTCTTCAGAATATCCATGAACAGCGTCAACATACTGGTCTAAATGTTTCTGTCCAATGAGACACTAAAGCTTCAGGAGTGAATCTGGGCTCAGTCTGTCTGTGCAGGGTAACCAATCAGATTTTAGGTATTATCTGATGATCAGACACTTTTATTTTTATTTTATTTTATTTATTAATTATTAATAAATAAATCATATAAAAATTATTAATTATTTTGTTATGCAATGTACTGCAGGCACCATAAAATTATTACGTTAAATGAAATTAATTACGCATTTAATACATGCATTTGAATTAATTAATCACATGTATTTATTGTTTATGTATTTCCTACTTGACTTGGCTAGTGACATTAATGATTCACTAATTGTGCACGCGTTAGTTTCATTTTGGCACTCTCGGCGCTCCATACCTCTCGACCTCCGTCCCTGCACTGCAGTGTTTTTCCAGCAGATGTCGGCAGCAGAAAGCCCCGTTAATGCTTCTGTGCTGGCGTTTGTGGCTCCACCGGGACAGCTCTTGTTGGAGGTTCTGTTCCTTTAAGGCCGGGTCGTTTACAGCTCACACACGGCTGACGAACGGCGCCTGCTCAGAGCGTCTTCTCCGCTGCCGCTGCTCGGATCGCGGACCTGGAGGTCTTCTGTCCCGTCCGTTTGCTCCTGTTTGCGCGTATGTGTGTGCTGCGTCTGATGTTAACACATGGATTGACGGAGGGGGAGGCTATTGTTACCAGCCCGGTGGTTTGTTCTGCTGCAGCTGCACTTTCAGCAGAGAATGCCCAAAGCAAACGGAGCTGTAACTGCACGGATAGCGCAGGAATACACCAGAGAAACAAGGTAATTACACACGTATTTCTTTCTTTGTAGCCATGCCCCAGCTTTGTTTCTTATTCTCAGTGGAGTCTCGCGCGAGGCTGTATAATGGTGTCAAATCACAGCATCGCGAGTGGCTCGTACTATTGGAGGCTGTGGGTTTGTTTACCATCGCTGAATGACGAGCCGCTACAAAGGTCCTGATGTCAGTGAAACACCGCGAGCTGCATCCTTCAGCAGCCCGGCCGTGCGTGTGTCTGGGATGGAGACAGTGAAGGCAGCAGCAGCTCTCGGGCCTGCTGGGAAATGAGAGCTTCAATAATACACTGAAGTTATTCAACATTTTTCCTGACAGCTGAAAGCAGAAGCAGTGATGGAGGCAGCGTTCAGATATTCTTTACGTTTTATTATATTTGTGTATATCTGCTACACCTCGCTACTCCTGTTTTTTTCCGAAAAGATAAACCCTAACATTGTACTCTCTGAGTCAAATACTCAGTTCTAAATGTACACATAGTAAAAGCTTAAAAAGTGTCATTGCCCACTGTACCCACAATCACCCAGTTTCATCTAATTTGTAAATCTTGTTAAGTCTTTATTGGCTAAATTCTCTAATAACTCTCACTGAAACACATTCTGCACAGTAACTCACTAGTGATGCGTATTAGTAACCACAAACACAGCACGGTGGTTATGTCTGAAATCTAACCAATGTATGCCACTTCTTGAATATTGACTGCATGGATATTTTTTCTAATTATGTGTTGTACATTTCCAAGATGGAGCGTTTTATTTTTCTGGAGCACAGAAAAAAAAAGAGATTCTGTTTGTGAGGTTTTGCTGGGAAAATGTAAAAGTTTTATTTATACAATTTGAAACCCATGAAAAAGATAAAGTGCAACGTTTCCATTGTACTTTAGTAGCTAGTTGATGAGGAGGCTGTAACAGTTTTAGAGTCTCAAGAGAGAATCACCAAGAGCTCAGAGTAGGCTTCAGACCACCAAGAGTTAAAAAAAAATCACCTAATTCATTGGCTGTACTTTATCTTTAGTAATTCAAGTAACTGCACAGGAACCTGAGTCATTCACTTACAAAACATTTAAGTATGTCCTGCTGTATTCACTTTGTGTTGGAATTTTGTCTCTCTCTCTCTCTCTCCTTCTCTTTAGAGCGCCAATAATGCTTACTCCTAAATTAAATGGCATTTGATCAAATTCCCAGGCCTGTGGTCCAACAGGAAAATTTTAACCACATGGCTCCCAGACAGTCAGTGCTGTCAACGTAAAGTACACGGGGACTCTGGATATTCAGTTTATGTGAAAGTCCAAACCTCAATTTTTAAAATTAGAATGGCAGCGACCATTATAGTTCAGACTCCATGTGCTTAACACTGAAGATACAAACATAAAACCTGTGTAGGTTTATAATGTTTTAAGGCAGGGGGAAAAGCAAAATACACTTTACTAAGGAATAAAATGCAAGTTAACAGACACACACACACACACACACACACACACACACACACACACACACACACACGTCTGGTCAGCAATCAGCTTGTTCCAAGGAACAGGACCACACTAACTGAAATCAGAATATTCCTGGTGGCCTTATTGCTATTATTATCAAAAGTGAGATCGTTGTCCAAATGATGCCAAGGTTTCTGACTACCTCAGTGTGTTTTGATTCAGGTCTGAATTTTTAGACCAACAAAATGTCTCAGGTTTTGAGACACCCAGACATCAGTGCAGCTAATTTGTGAACAGCAGTGAGATCATCAGAAAAAATAATAATAAGTACATCTTCATGTCCATAAGAATCGCCAGCTATATTTTGATCCTTTACAAAATGGAAGTAAAGGTTTAAGAGTAATGGACCAAGAACAGACCCCTGATGAACCCCTGCTTTTTTGCTTGTTCAGATTTAACGCTCCCAAATGGAACATTAAAACAGACACACTTATGAGGTTTGAAAACCACTTGACAACCTGACCTCTTAAACCAACTGATTTCTTCTTTGTGTTCCATCCTCTGGATGTCTGTTTGCTCAAGAACCAAGTCATAAAAGTGTGGTCTTGTTGGGTTAGCCAGCTATTTTCTGGCTGAGTTGAAGACATCCGAAGCAGCCAGAGGGACAGGTGGCAGTTGTTGACAGCTGACAGTGCTGGGTTTGTGTTGGTTATGCAGGTAGTGACCAAAAGTAGAAAGCACAAAGCAGAAGACCAATAACAGATACCTTAAATTCTGTGAAAATTATTCAGTTATTGAAACAGAAATAAGGGGAAAAGTAAGTAAACGGTAAATGGACTGGTTCTTTTATAGCGCTTTTCTACTCTATTCGAGCACTCAAGGTGCTTTAATAAAAACCAGATGACTATATGACTATAAAATTGAATATGACTTAATGTCAGAATTATATGTTTTGATTCAGCACACATCCTGATAGAGTAATCTTAGCTAGTTTAATTTGTGAAATTGAGTTTATGACATTAAAATGACCCTGTGCAACCAAACACTTTATTCACCCTCAATAGCTTAAACACGCAGAGGGCAAAATATGACTCATTTCCCACTTTCAACAATCCTACCTCTGACCATAAACCACTTCAGCAAACATCTTGACTTAAGTCCAGCTCCCAAGTCTCCACTCGGAGATGTGGTTTATTAAATAAAGCTGCAACTCAACATGTATTTTTTTTTTTAGAGTAAAACAGCCTGAAAAGGCAGAGTACATGTTCATCAGTCAGGTAGTGTAAAAGGGTGCAGTCCAGTCTCTGTTCCCACTCCTAGGTTAGGTCTCCACCCTTTGTACTGGGTCTCCTGCCAGAGCTCGTCTGTGATTTAGTACGCTGACCACATGAAGCCGTTGCCATATGTTTCAGAAGACAGCTCATATTTAAAGCTTCAGTACCCATTCCTTGGTTGCCTCTAGATGAAAGCTAAAAGTCGTAAAACGTGTTTTGGTCATCCGTTACAACCCGCCGTCTTAGAACAGATGGTGAAGATTTGTCTTCAGCAAAAAGACAAGCAGGATCTGAAGACAACATTAACACAGGAGAAAGGTAGCATACTGCTACTTACTGCGTACAAACATACATTCAGCTCACTTTGCATTGTCAGATGCTTAATTTGTCTCCATGTCATTTGGTCAAACAATGCCTAAATTTATAAATCAGCTTTCAGAGAGTATTCTCACACCACATTCAAACAAATGAAACACACACAGACACACATATTGGGGGGCTTTTTATCCTATTGTAATAGGAAAGGGGAGCTGGAAGAGAACATGGAGAAAAAGCCTAGTAAATAGCCAGATTCAGATCCAGGACTCTGCATTAGTCTTACAGATATATTATATGGGTCACCTGCTCAAAATAAAGAGCCAAACCTCGACCTTTCTAATACAACATTTAGCAGCTCCACCATAGCCTGGCATCCCTCTAAACTGAAATTACAGTGTTACACTACAGTGTGGCATTTTTTGCCTAAATGTCATAGCTACACTCTCAAGGTGGATGCTTTTTGTGGACTAAATGACCATTAAACCAAAAAGGAGCCGTCAGCATCACATGCCCATACTTCTGCACCTGTCTGCTGTTTGGCTCCTCAAAGCTCTTTGTTTCTCTTTGTTCAAGCTTCGAGAAACACAGATTTTCGCTGCGTAATCCTGCTTTGGAGTTTTTCCTAATCCAGATGATTTTGCGTTGTCCTGCAGTGTGTTTGGATCATCACTCCATTTCTGTCATTGGCATAGAGCCAAACAGAGGATGCAGATTAAGCTGGATTAATACCTCTGCTTCTTTTTTTGATGATGAAACATCAGTCAAAATCCAGCTCCAGCTGGGTGAGGTTCATTTTTTTTAAAAGTGGCTCAGATAGATTATGCTAGGCCATACTGGTAATTGTACCACATTATGGTAAATGGACTGATTCTTATATAGCGCTTTTCTACTCTCCCGGAGTACTCAAAGCGCTCTATACAACACCCACATTCATCCATTCACACAAGCACTTTTTGTGTACTTTTTAGTGCTCTAACTAATACATTCATACACAGTCATACTCCGACGGATGCATCGGAGAGCAACTTGGGGTTAATATCTTGCCCAAGGATATTTAATATCTTGCCCAAGGATATTTGGCATGCAGACTGGGGGAGCCAGGGATCGAACTACCAACCTGCCGATCAGTAGATGACCTGCTCTACCACTTGAGCTACTTTGTGTATCATTACAAAGCAGGTTAACATTGCTAATTGAGCAGTGAAGTAAAGTGAGGCTTCAGCTGGTCTTCAGGACCCAAGCTTCTTATTGCATCCTTGCTGGTGCACCTTGCCTTGTGGTTGCTATGGCCTGCAGGTCTTCAACGACTGCTTGAGCTGGGGCTCACTGCCAAGCCAAACCACGCAGTTCCATCACAACTTATGATGTAGATTATGATGTAACTTAAATTGTAACTTCTGACCTTCCACATAACCTGACATGCACCTCCAGAGAAACGTAACTACACAGTGGGTCAGCGCAGCCTGCAACGGCTGAATGACATGGACGGTTATGGTGCAAGGTTAAAAGGAGTTTCTTGTTACAAAGTAAGTTAGTCTAGAAGTCTAAACTAGGCATAAGAAAGCCAGTTGGATGCATAAAAGGTATCAGCTGAACCAATAGGTCATGTGGGCTGAGACTGAAATAAACTCATCAGGAAGGATGTTAGGCACTTTATGCCAAGTGCCTTCACCTATGAGGTGGAGCGTTTGTAAGTCTAACTTTGAATCTGATTTTCCTTTTTTTGGATTAAACAAATGTAAATAAAATGTAATAAAGCTTTACATTGTGGCATGCAGCCTCCAACTCTCCCCATCCTTACAAAAGCACTGGTTTAACTAAGAACAACGACGACAACACACAGGTCCCCAGAAACAGGCTCCTGCCAAGGTGGCATGTTTTGTCTGAAAAATAAACCTTTTGGCTTAAAATGACAACAGCACAAAAATATTAATAGTTTGAATTTCTATCTCAAACACCCAATTGTTCATCCTGGTCCATCGCCATACTTCATTACTGATTATTACCGTGTTATGAAATATCATAATTTTTTGTTATTCATAAAATTATGACTGCCATTAACTTTTATTCCTTTCTAAATCATTTGACAGGGGGCCATAAATCACTGGTTTGACATAAAGTACCTAACATCCCTCTGATCTGCTGATAAGCATGACTTTGTTATGCTCAGTTTCATGAAATAGAGAGGCAGCATTTTCATGGTGGCTTCCGTTTATTGGATTTAAGTGAAATTATCAAATGTACTGTATTGTCAAACACGTTTCTTATTACCATTACTTATTACTACTAGGCACTATATATGTTAAAGGAGTATGTATTGCTCTTTAAACAGGCCTTGTCATGTCACAGTTTGGCACAGGACCTTGGTGCGCCTGTATACGAGCACTAATACTTTTATACCTTCACATGGGGCCTATACAGCTCTTCAATACAGCTGTGTCCACACAATCATTCTCTTTCAATCTAATAGACAAATGCACAGTACACTCACCATAACCTGCTTTCAGATCACTAAATCAATTACCACATCTCAGATTTTATTGGCCTTGCTCTGGTACAGAATATTTCCTGAGTTCAGATCCACTGGGATAAAAAAGCTCTTGTTGGAAAAACTAAAGTTTTCTACTTTCCCAAGCTTGTTCAGTCCTATAGCATGTTTCTAGTGCAATTTTGCAATGGATATTTTAAACCCCCACTATGATATTGTTCGACCAATACCTCAAATTGAAGGCAACCATCTAATGATGTGTGTTTATTCTCTGAGATGAAATCTCAGTCATCGTGCTGTCGGTCACATCTCTTATTTTTTCGAAGTCATCATCAGTTGTTGTTTTCACTAGTTCACTAGCAAATCTTGCTTTTCTTTTTTCCATAGATATTGACATGAAGAAAGACATTGAGAGTCTAATAGCAGAAGAACGAGCTGACATCATCTTGAAATATGCTACGGTGAGTTTACATTATCACTTATATTTTTTATTCATGTGTTGGAGGAAGAGTTCTCACGTGGTTGATATTTGGGCTTAACAAAACCAACAGATGCACAAAAGGACAAAAATTAAAATGTCTTCTTGTGTTTGCTTTGTGTGCAGCACATTTGTGTGTGTGGGTGGATGTGAGTATGTTGGCAAAGTGCATTAATAACATGTTGTGTAATAATATGTTTATGCCTGTGGTGTGATGTCTCGGAGAATGAAGACCACAGATATTGATTGTGAGTGCAGTGGAAACTAACATTAAAAACAAAACTAAAGGGAGATGATTCATTATATCCTTTCCTCCACTGTATACATGTAGTACAGGTTAAGTCATATCAGTTTGTTTTCAGATTAGGGATCCGCCAGTCTGATTTTTAGTGTCCCACTACTGATGTAGACACCTCGGCTTTGGGATTTTACAGACAGTTCTCGTTCCCAGCGTGTAACATACTGACGATATGTCACGTCCCGAGGCATCCCACACGGACGCGAAAAGTAACCGTCCGCGTCCCTAACATATGCACCTTAATCCTAACCATAACCATGACCTTATCCCTAACCTTAACCACAACTTTAATTGTATTAGATAGTGTTTTCCAAAGCGATTTATGATGAGAAAGTAAAATTAATGTACATGTGTAGATTCAGTCCAAACTGTTGGAATTTAATGATCCATTCATCTATTCTTCAGTCTGAGCAAGAAACTAGAAATCATTCTTTTATCCAGGAAGCAAAATCAGGCAATAATAAAGCAATAATAAATAAAAGTCTTGACTGTGGACTTTTATATGAAAGAATTTGCTGACTATGGTTTTTCGTTTAGCTTTTTGCCTGTAGCCATCTTGGTTTTTCTGAGTGACAAGTTAACATATTTGGAGCTAGCTAGCATGTTAATAATATATTCAAATGTAAAATACAGTAGTCACTGCACATGTTAGTGGCAGTCCTTAATGCTCTGCCAGCATGGTTCTTAACAAAATTAACCAACCACTACTTTCCCTCACTATTGCTGAGAAATATAACTCCTCATGGCTACGTCGTGATAGGTGGTAACCATAACCCTACCCTAGCCTGATGTGTTGGAGCAAGGCAAACCTGACTTCTTTTTAAAAACATATCAATACTTTGATTTTCTCAGTTTGAATAATTGTTTTCTTATGATTGCATAAGTGTTTGTGCGATCATCACTTATGACTTCAACATAAAAGTGTTTGTTTTTTTAAAAGCTGTGAGTAGGAAAGCTCCTTCAAGCTGTGTAACATAGAAAAAGGAGCTTTGGTCAGAGTGGTAAATGTGCTGATGCAGAGTTGAGCTGGGGCCGGGTGAGGTTGGTGACAGCCAGAGGTTAAATTTAGCTCAGCAGCTTGGAGTGAAAGGATGGCAATGGAGGGGTTTGTGCTTTTTAGCCATAGCAACATCTGTGACAAACTGTGCAGTAATTGAGTTGACACTGACCTGCAGGGACTGGCTGAACTCCCAGTCACTGTGATTTCTGTGTATGGGTTCCGGACACATGCAGAGCACAGTGTAGAAGAGAAACAGAGCTGTGAGAATACCTATCCCACACCACAGGGGGACCCCGGGTAAAAGCCTGTTAAAGATCAGGTTTATGGTTATATTGCTACAGACATCAACCTAGCCTTGTTTCACGTGGCACATACTGCTTTCTGGCTCCCTCTGATGGTTCATTCTCTCAGTCCATGGCAACGTAAACTGCCAGAAGGCAGATGACAGTTTGCCACTGTCTGAAAGAAGACCCAAAGTGGTGAAATATCCAAATAACTTAACAGTAACAATTGTATCTACATACAATTGTTTGAACTGATGGTCTGCAGTTGTTTAGAAATGGCCCATTAAGTTTCTGGAATGGCCTTGACAATGCCCCAACCTCAACCCAATTTTAAATTTGTGGACAATGCTTAAAAGCCTGATCTGTGCCAGAAAAACAACAATTTTTATATACCAATTCTGCCATCAAGGGTCATCAAATATCTAGCCAATATAATGCAGAAGCTTGTTGAGAAAAACATACAGAAAAACATCTATTAGATGTGCAAGTTTTTAATGGCGTTAAACCAAATAATAACATATACAAGTGAAAATGTGTGTATACTTGGATTAGAGAAAAGTCAAAATAAGTTCATACTTGTGGGCCCAATTCTTGTTTTGGTTTTTTAAAGATTAAACATTCCAGTCATTTCAACCTGGAAAAGAACAGTTCAAAGAAACTGAACTATTATTATCATCTTGAAAAAGAATACATTTTCTTCTTTTGATGCCTTACTTTAAAAAAACATGATCTAAAATGTCCATAAAAGTCTTTCCATTATTTTCAAAAGAAGCCAGAGCTCCAAAATGATGCTCTAAACAATAGTTAGTACAGTAAGTATAAAATTGATAATATTAGATTCTAACATTAGGAATTACTGAAACATTAGGAATAACGCTGATTATCTCTTCTTCCTGGAATCTGTTAGTGAGTGGGATACATTTAAGAAGTAAACATTTTGTCTTTAAAGCTGATGTGGTTGAAGCAGGAAAAAGTGGCTAGTGTAGAGTTTGACAAGGACTGAATTGTGCCGGCTAGATAATGAAGTCAAAGTATCTCCGCTTGCTGCCACTCTTGTGGGGTGTTCCTGGTCTGCAGTGGTCAGTAAAAAGGAAAAGGGTGAACCAGAGACAGGGTCCTGGCCAGCCCAGGCTCACTGATGTATATGGAGAACAAAAGCTGGCAAGTATGGTCTGATCCAACAGATGAGCTACTAAAGCATATACAGCTGAAAAATGTAAAGTTGGTTTTGATAGAAAGGTGTCAGAATACAGAGCCCATCACAGTTTGTTGTGCATGAGGCTGAATAGATGCAGTCCAGTCAGGGTGTCCATGCTGACTCCTGTCCACTGCCTAAAAGTGCCAACAATGGGCAGGCGAGCATCAGAACTGAACCACAATGGAAGGAGATTGGCCTCGTTTCATGAGTCACGTTTTCTTGTACATCACGTGGGTGGCTGGGTGTGTCGTTTCCCTTGGAAACACAAGCTGGCCGATGCAGTGTGATGCTTTGGGCAATGTTCTGCTGGGATACCTTCATCATTGTGGATGTTACTTCAACATGTACCACCTACCTAAGCTTTTTTGCAGACACGTACACACTTGCATGGAAACAATATTCCCTGATGGCTGTGGCAACTTTCATCTGGATAGTGCAACCTGTCAGAAAGCAAAAGGGTTCAGGAATGCTTTGAGGAGTAGAACGAATTTGAGGTGTTGACTTGGACTCCAGATTCCCCTCAATCCGTTTGAGCATCTGTGGGATGTGCTGGACAAACCAGTCCATGGGGGCCCCACTATACAACTTACCTGACTTTAAAGATCTGTTGCTAACATCTTGGTGTCAGATACCACACCACACCTACATGGGGTCTAGTAGAGTCAATGCCTCAATGGGACAGTGCTGTTTTAGCAGCAAAAAAGGGGACCAGCACAATATTAGGCAGGCGGTCATAATGTCATAATGTTAATCGGTGATCGGGGATCACATTTTTAATTACAGTATAGCTAGTTCTTACCACTTGTCTTCTGTAAGGTAATAAGGTAACATCAGCTTTCTATTCTTTGGCACCTGTACCTCACAATAGTTGTGCCACTCAGAAAAGATGAAAGAAAAGGTAGAGTAGTTGGGTTGTGTCGAATGGTTTAAATAAAGCAGCTGTAGACACTGATGCACTCCATCAAATCTTATTGTGTCTAACAAATGATGTGAGTCATCCATTTAGTGAATTAGATTCAGTTGTAGTGAATCAGCGTAGCAAAATTTAAATGAATGCAATTCAAACAGAACCATCTCTCCTGGCTTTAATGTCTTTCTGTAACACACTGTGTGTCTCCAAACGCCCTCAGTGAAAAATTATTTTTAGTCCTCTCACTCTGATGACGCCGACATCACATGCAGTGCCTTCAGGGCTCCCAGAGCCGACTCAGCCATGGTGAAGCGTTACACTTTCCTTGGGTTCGCTCAGAACAGGACGCACATTGGCTTTCCAGTTAGGCAGCCAACCACAGTCGATTGGAGAGAGAAGCCTCTCAGGTTGGCTGTCTAAGGATTAGTTCCCTCCATGTTATGTCAACACTGGGACCAAATTGTTGCTCAAATGGATTTTCCATAATAAAACCATTACTTCTAAAATGTGTGCTGGTTTAAGGAGTTTCTAAATGCATATCATGTACAGTTGTACTATGAAGTGTGACTGATTGCTTACATGATTAGGAGAGGAGGCTTGTGTGTGGAGCTTTCTGTGCACATTCATACATTTTTTAAATTAATTTATTTAGTTACATGTGTACTTTTGACTGTGGTGTAAAGCTTAAATATTTAAATAGATATGTTTAAAAAAAATGTCCAACTGGCAATCAGTGATATCATACACACTGGCCATGAAGTACCAATGCACACTGTAAATGTAGAGGATAGACAATATGGTAATGTGGCTCCAGGCAATAGGTCGACCCTAATGAACATTATCATGTTTGGTCCTCAAGCATTGCTTCTAAAGGGAGGTGCAAAGCCCTAATTCAAAACTAATCTCTGAAAAAAATAATAATCTGTATATAAAAGATGGCCAACATGCTATCACCTATTAATTTTTTAGATTTCTGGACTCTCCATATTAAAGACTCGGTGCTAGTATTTTGGCCACTACTACAATTTTTTTTACAGCCAGAAGAGGCCATTTCTGGATGAGAGGGTGCAATTGTAGTTATCGGCTAATGCTTGCAAATGTTTTAAAGGAATTCAGCTATAATACAGATCTTGATGGAAAGCTATCCATCAAGATCAACATTTTTGTAACTGTAACTAACTTTTTTTAATGGCTGTAATGTTGGACATTTTAACATGGAGTCAAGCTCCATTTTTGGGGTTTTCTAGTTCCTCCTTTAGGGTAGGTGCACTTCAGCACAATTAGAACCTTTTGTTGTAAGTAATTGTATACATATCTATTTGTCTAGATTGTAGTTTGTAAGTTTATGCCTGTTACTGTTTCCAGGGCAGGCAGGGCGGGGTGGAGATCTACCCCTGGGAGGATGCTGATTACAGCATCTACAAAGTCATCGACCGTTTCGGCTTCATGCAGTAAGTAAAGTCATGCCAGTTGGTACCACTCTGCCCTTTTTTGTAGCATCTGATCATCTGTTTCTCTTAATTCTTCCAGTGAAGATGAGCTGCCGGCACCAACTGCACATGAAGAGAAGGTAAAGAGGGAAATACCACATTTCCTTCAGGGCAAATGCATACAGTAGGGTTTTTTTTTTTTTGGCTCACCAGCTTCTTTTACTTTCATAGCTGAAGCAGCAGGAGATTGAGAGAGCAGAGAAATGGCTGAAGATGGTGAAGAAGTGGGATAAATACAAGAACAGTGACAGGGTGAGTAATAGTTCACACACAGTACATATGGAAAATTCAGAACAGATTTAAAATGACTTCATTTCTGGAGACTTTAGACAATTGCTGACAAATGTGTAAAATTGCAGCTGGTTTCTCTGATGTCAGTGAGTCTTGTAACACAGATTGAATCACAGCAAGTGTCAGTGTTGAGTCCAGAACATTTCACTCAAGTGACATATTCAGCTCAAATGTACTCCCTCATTATGAATAATTCTGAATCAAAGTTTTTCACCAAAATATAAGTCACAGTAGGAGAGGAAAAACCCTTATCCACACAATCTTCTGTCCATCTCTGTCCTTCTTGCTAATGATGTCCTCATAAGTTTCGGGCAAGTGTCCAGAAACTTGCAAGTCTCACAAGCAGTCATTAGCAATAACAATCTTTCTGTAAAAATACTGAATGCAGATTTCTTATATGCTGATTTCATTTTCCCATTATACTTTAAAACAAATATTTTAAAAGAGGGTGGGTTCTGATCTGCAGTTCTGGGTTTGTTTCTTTGGATTTGCACATAAACTCTTCCTCGCTAAGACAATGCTCGTCTTTGTACGCCATGTGTAAATATGGAAGATTAGCTAGACTGGTTCCGACCCTCTGGAAAAACTCCTACATTAGTGAGAGTGTTATTCTTATTGATCAGTGTTACTGTGGCTGGAAAAACAATAGAGCCAACCAGAGCAGCTGAGATTAAGGGTGAGTATAAATCCACTGTTAGCTTCCTTTCCACTAGCGTCAGTAAATCATTCATAAATTTTAAATCTCTGTGTCATTGTAAGGTCTTTACCATACAATATAAAGCACCTTGAAGTAACTGTTGTTGGGATTCGGTGCTAGATTAATAAAAATGAATTCAATTAAATTTGATCTGTGATTTAGCATTTCTGTAATCCGCCTTTGTTAACGACAAAATGTCATTGTGCTCGACACATGAACTTGAGCTCTCTTTTAAAGTCATCGTTGAGCTCTTTCTAGCTGTAATTCTAGTTTGGAAGTTATATCTGTAAACACCAATCCTTTTTCAAATGACTGAATGAATAATACAATATATACTTGCCTTGCACAGTGCTTCAGTTCCACCTGACTAAAGCTGATGACAGTAGTCTCTGTTGTGCTCTGCAGCACTGGTGAGCTCGGTGTAGTGGCAGCAGATCTCTGGCTGCTGTGGATTCTGGTTCAAACAGCCACCAGTTCGCAGCAGATCACTAAAGCAGAACAAGCACGCCTGTCACCAGCTGACATCTAGGACAGCAAGACTTCAGACTCAACATAAGTCAGTGGTAAACACCAGCACAACACCGAGCTCACCAGTTTGCTCAGAGGCAGCACATTAATGTATAAGGACAAGAGTTATTTGGTTAGCAGTGACTGAATTTTCAAGATCAGAGCTAAGAGATTGCAAGAGTAAATATCATGTTGCTGTCTTTGAAAGATGGAAAAAATAATAATAAATCATTAAAAAAATATAGTTGGGCAGACTGTCTAAGTAAAGCCTGTGTGGGAAAACCTGGGACGGTACCATTTGTTCCTTTCTGTCCTTGTCTCTGGACTAAGCCCACGTCAGATATTAAGGGTCTGCAAAAAAAACAAACAAACCCAAAGTTATCAGAAAATTTTAAACATTTTTTAGCTTTGTTGTAAATGTAGGATTTTAAATCATGGACCAGAAATTTCAGATCTTCAGCACTTTAATAATCTCTGTTTTTGTGTGGCTCCTCTGCAACCCCTCATCTTAGGGCATCAATGTTAGCATAACTGAATATTTTAAATTGGCCATAAAGTGCTTTATGAATGTGTGGCTAAAATGTGACTTGTAAAAATTGCAAGTACATCACATACATACACAGCAATGAGAGGAAGCAAGCTGGATGTCATGAACTGTGTGGCAGGCAGAATTAGACCCAAACGCAGACTCACAGACAGGACGTTAACACAAAAACACAGCTTTATTGTTGGAACGAGTCAATACAGTACTGAACTGGAAAACCTAGAAACTAAACTATAAACAGAACACGCACGCACCAGAGGGAAACAGAGGGCTTAAATACACCAGAAATGACAAGGGAACAGGAAACACACAGGGAACACAGCTGAGACAAATTAGACACAACGAGGCAGAAGCAAAACTGAACACACTGAGAATGGAACGCAAGACTGTCAAAATAAAACAGGAAACACTAAGACGCATACTAACTCACAACATGACACGGGAACTGAGAGGAATGAACACTCAGGGAAACAAGATGGATTAGGGAGATAATGGGAGGAGTTAACGAGGGAGACGCAGGAACAGTTAATGGAGGAGAGAGAGAGAGAGAGAGAGAGAGAGAGAGAGAGAGAGAGAGAGAGAGAGAGAGAGAGAGAGAGAGAGAGAGAGAAAGAGAGAGAGAGAGAGACACTGGGGAAACATGGGATAAGTATGACAGCCAGGGGAAGCATAGCATGAAACATA
>VURO01049616.1:21157-55382 GCA_015108175.1 Pelvicachromis taeniatus | reverse complement strand
GCTCACAATGCACCCGACCTGCAGGAAGATGGGCCCATGTCCCTTTTTCGGGCAGTGCCCAGCCGGGCCCCATGAACTAAGGCCCGGCCACAAGACGCTCGCCCTCGGGCACCCTCCCCGGGCCTGGCTCCAGGGCGGGGCCCCGGTAACCCTATCCCGGGCAGGGTGAACTGTTCCCTTGATATTTTAGATATAAATCTAAATAGGTTTATGAGTTTTCTTACTTCTGGAAGGAAACCAGAAGTTCTAGTTTCACTGCAGTGTAGTTTGGATTCAGAGTAGGCTGAAATGAGTAGTGGTGAGCACTGATATCCCTGCATCCAGGGTCATCCAAAGTCAGAGGGAGAACCTGAGACAAGACAAATTAAGGTTGTTGTAGAAGGACATTGATGCACATGGCTTGGATGTCCACATACTTTAGGTCTGTAGTGTATATACACTATTTGGTATGTTACGTATTGTTTTCCAGGTTGTAACTGTTACCATATTCAAAAGGTGTAAAAAAGTGAGAGAGGAAAAAAATCAGTGGTAGCAGAGAGACCTCAGGGTGAACTTGGACTCAGTGTGTGAGAGAGGTGGGCAGGCTGAGTTCTGGATGGCGTGGGTTTGTGTGGAACAAGATCCTGTAACAGAGTGATGTCACTGTCAGTTTAATGGTCCACAGGCCTGTTCAGAAGCACCAGTGGAAAGTGTGGGGCAGGAGAACATGTCAGTATTTAACAAAGGAGCAATGCAAAAATGATTTTTTAAAGACAGAATATAAGCAGAGATGGCGCTGTAGTCCTGTTCTCTCTCTGTATATCCTGTGTGTAATAACCTGTTTGTAATTTTGTGTCCAAATCACTGTTTGCTGTGGGGTTTAGTTACAGTTTCACATACAGTATCAGAATTCATGACTTTATAACTCTTTCTTTCCATTTCTCATTTTTTCATTTCCTCTCTTTCTCACTCCCTTCCTTCGTTCCTTTTGTTGTTTCTTCTCTCCTATTCGTTCCTTCCTGTTTCTTTTATTTACTCCTCTCTCCCGTACAGGCAGCAGGCTCTCTTTCATGTCCTCTCTGCATATTCAGTCTACAACACAGTAAGTAGCTGTTTTCCCTAGATTACATGAAACATTAAAATACCATCAACTCAAACGAACTGCAGTCACGTCTAAATTTTCTTTTCCTGGGCAGAGACGTAATTTTCCACTGTGGTATCTTGTGCACCCCCCACAATGCTGCATGATATTCATTCAATGCTTTCATACAGTTACAGTCCGCTGATACAGCACTGATGGTTGTCTTACTGATCTGCAGAAACAGGCTTTTTAAAACACGTGGATTATGTTTAGGGCTTACTGCCTATCAAATATTAAATTGAGGAAACAACTGCAGCACTCATTGAATAGTGTTGCAATGTACTATGTCAAGTAACCCAAACCAACATATTTGGAATATACTATTAAGACAATATTGCTATTGCTTCTTCTGTACATATGAATAAAAAACATGTAGCAGTTTGTCTGTAGTGTGCTACTAGTGGCCGGGATCTTTCTCTGTGGAGCTTGCACGTTCTTCTAGTGCCTGTGTGGGTCCTCTCCCAGTGTTTTTTCCCACAGCCAGAGACATGCATCCTAAAGTTTTAGGAGTACATATAAGTTTGCATGGCTGTCTGTCTTTCATTGTTGATCCTGCGATGGCCTTTGGCCAGGGTGCACCCTGCCTCTCATTTCGTGCGTGCTAAGATAGACTCCGCCCCCTCAGTGACTCTAGTTAGATGAGTGCTTGAAAAGCTCCATGCTTTTGTTTTTAAACAAAAGTAACTTTGCATCATTAACATGTCAAAATAGGAATGACTTGGCCATGCTCTGAACTCAATAATAGAAAATTTGCGCATGTGTAATATATTCTGGGTTTTTTAATTAGCTTTGATCATGGCCCGTCTGCTTTATTGATTATAAAATAGCTTTTCTTCTAAAGGACATTTCTTGCTTCATTCCTTCTAACTATTAAGGTAATATAGAATATACAAATACAACAATACTACTACTACTACTACTATTAATAATAAAAACAATAATAATAATAATAATGATGATTGTGGGGGAGGAAGGATGGAATAATAAGTCTTTTTTTTTTAAATTGGTATTTTTACTGAAAAAAACAACACAGAAACAGCCGTGCTGGATGTACTGTGGATTATCCACACTGGGTGATGGCACATCCCGCAGAATGATGACAAAAACTTAAAAATAATAGTTTAATGGTCTTGTGTTAACTATTTAAACTAATGTCAGTTACATTTACCACAACGGTGCAAAGCCCATTAATGTTTTTTTGTTTTTTTTGCACTTTTCCTGCAGGAGGTGAGCTACTGCCAGGGCATGAGTCAGATTGCTGCCCTGCTGCTCATGTACATGAATGAGGAAGATGCCTTCTGGGCCCTGTCGCAGCTGCTTACCAACCAGAAACATGCCATGCATGGTGAGACATCCCAGAGGATTGATTCATTCATCTGAACATTAACAGCAAAGGTGTTCTCTGCATGCTTGCAAGATGCAATGCAGCTAAGAAGAGGAAATAAATATTGAAATCATTTTCCTCCAGCTTCTCCAACCGTGCAGATGACAATCTTCGGCTCTGCGGGGTGGTGGAACTGATTACAAACTATACTGCTTGTCAAATTTGGCTTGGACTGATATAAAGTTAGATTAAAAACTTCTCACTTCCCTCCCCCCCTTTTAAGGCTTTTTTGTTCCAGGCTTTCCAAAACTTCAGAGATTCCAGGCACATCATGATCAGATTATTTCCAAGTTCATCCCCAAGCTGAAGAAGCATCTGGTGAGATCAGTTACATCGGTTACTTTTTTTTTTTTTTTTAAAGAAACTTGGAGTAACACTCTAGCAAGCAGTATATGTGATGTTTTAAATGTTTCCTAACTCTGTCTTGTGTTCTCTGTTTCAAGGACAAAGAGCAGATGTCTGCAGGCATTTACAGCACCAAATGGTTCCTGCAGTGTTTCATTGACAGGGTGAGTCAGTATCTTGGGGTAAAGCAGTAAGATTATTCTTTTCTGCCTGTTAAACTTTGAATAAAAGGTCATCTGATTATTTTCTCACCATGTGAAGAGGTTCCTTTCCCTCGTGTTTCCTCTTTTCTTGTTTTATGTTATCTGTCACATCCTTATTTCATTTCCATGGATATTCTGTATGTTTCTTGTGAAGTTTAATGCAGTTCAGTGTATTTTGGTATAGTGCCAGTTGACAACAACAGTCATCACACGGTGATTAACATTATACTGTAGAACCTTGCATCAGAGCCTAAAACATACTAAACTAAAATGAAAAAAATCTGAAACCCCCCCCCTACGAGCTTGCACTTGCAACAGTGGAGAAAAAGAACTCCCTCTCAACAGGAAGGTATCACCGACGGAACCAGGCTCGGGCAGCACCTGCTGTGACCAGTTGAGGTGTGAGGGGAAAGAAATGAAAGAATACAGTGAAGAAAAAATGTTCAGCAGGTTGCGCATGTAGCAGCATAACTCGAGGATGGTTAAGAATCACCTGATCCAGCCCTAACTATAAGCTTCATCAGAAAGCAGCGTTTTAATCCTGATCTTCAAAGAAGAGATGCTTTATCTCTCCTAAACCTAAACTCCTAAACTGAGAGCTGTTAGAAACCTGGTATCTGAATGCTCAGCTTCTCAGTCTCCTTTTGAAGCCACGAGTAATATAATACTCTGAGTGCAAAGTGGACTTTAAAATACGATGGGCCCCGATCAGTCAGACATTGTATATGAGGATATTTTTAGTAGCTTTTAAGGCTGTGGTCAACCAAAGGAACTTTTGCTCAATTGATAATTATTCATTAATTAGCCAGATGACACATATCCCACTTATTAAAATATGAATTTAGCCAAATTATCTTTCCAGTTTAATGAAACTGGAGAGTTTAATGAAAGAAAGTCTGTGTAAATATAGCTGTTAGCATTAGCAGATGCTTGGAAATGGTCTCTGTAAAGAGCAACCTAAAAACAGTTTCCCAAGAATCACTTTTTTACAGACAGTTATACTGTACATGATTTCAGCAGACCAGGTCCCGCTGATATATGAGCGTGGGCACATCGCATTAGAAGGGAGCATTAAGACCTGTCAACCTAAACTGTTATTAGCCTTCTACTTGCATGCCCACAATCCTGTGGTAGTGGTCTGGCAGGGTTTGGCTGTTGTCAGCACTTCTCCATCCCACTGAGTTGCTGGGCTCAGAGGGGCCTCAGGGCCTCTGAGGTCTGAGAAGGAACCAAACAAACTTCCTGACTCCAGCCAGCAGGAGAAGAGCACATATGTGAAGCCACTGGCATAAACAAATCCAGCTAAGTTGCAGTGATTCTCTAACTTTTTGTGTTTGTGATCCGACAGACACCGTTCACCCTAACCCTCCGCCTGTGGGACATTTTCATCCTGGAGGGAGAGCGGCTTCTCACCGCCATGTCTTACACTATCCTCAAGATACACAAGAGTAAGGAGATGATGAATGGGTCACCACAAAACGATAAATCACTTTCTACTCAGCTTCCCCACTGAACCTTCTACACAACAACCACATTATGTTAACTTTAGCCTCTTATTAACCTCCTGAAATCAAGTCATTTTAAAGGTTTGCAGCTATTGTTTGGTTTTTCTAAAGTCTGCCAAAGTGAAACTTGGAAAGGCCACACCTTGCAATTTAAGTACTACTTACTGGTGTCTAGTCTCGAGACATCTTTATGATTTTTCAAACTGATACAAACTAATGTGTTTGCATAAAAGTCTGTATACTTGTGTGATTCAGGGTTTCTCTAGTGGATGTCTACAAGTGTACAGTTGTTTACATTCGTTTAAATATCATTTATAGCAAAGCTGAAACATGTTGTTATTGCAGGTCTTATCATAGAGGGTTAAAAATAATCTGAATACAAAGTGTTGTTGTGAGGTTCTATACTTATTCACACAGCTTTCTGTTAGATGAGACATGATCCAGCGTGACTGCACACCAGAGGTTGTTTCTGTGACTTTAACATCTAGCCTGTGTGTGTGTGTTTGTGAACAGAGCGACTCTTGAAGATGTCTCTGGAGGAGCTGAGAGAGTTCCTGCAGGAGCGCATCGCTCAGACTTTTTTCTACAGCGACGATGTGATCATCGAGCAGCTTCAGGCCTCCATGGCTGAGCTGCGGAAGATGAAACTGGATCTCCCGCCTCCAGGTACGCGGCTGTCCTAGGACTTCGAGTCTCCAGTGCTCCAGTACATTATTCAGTGTGAATATTGTACACTTAAGGAAAATAAACTGTTTTTAATGGATTGTTTTTAGGGAAGCCTGAGGAGCTGCCTCGTAAGCCGCTGGGCCAAGAGTTACCCGTGCTGCTGAGTCCAGTCCAGCCCTCTGAAGGGAAGCCAACTTCAGTTAGCGGGTTCCCCAAAACCAGCCTGTGCCTCCGCATCATCTCCCACCAGCCAGACTCCATATCCCCAGATCGGAGCCCTTCCAAGGACCTTGTCAATCTTGAAGGTGTTGACAAAGAGGAGACTCCCTTGCCTTCCCCAGATCCTGTCATCATCCACAGTCAAGCCCCACTGACCCCTGACAGCTCCCCGCTAGCAGGACCTCCACCTTACCAACCCCCATGGAGTCAAAGTGTGGTTGCAGCAGATCAGCCGTCACCACTGTCGGACCCAGAGACGGATGGAATGGAACGTGACACAGATGTCACAGCAGGGCCTCCCTCACCTTCAGAAATAACCAGTGCCCCACACTCAGCCTCTACGGACGACCCTACTACAGCCGCGCATTCGTCCGTCACTGATCAGTTCTCTTGCAAAGTCCCGCGGACTCTTTCGGCGCCCGTGTCTCAGGTAGCCTCTCCGGCTTTGGGCATGGCCCAGTCTAAGAGTCTGCCGGAGCAGGCCTCACCTCTGACCACAAACAGGGACGTGAACCTGGACTCGAGTGCAGAATCAGAGGACACATCGGCTGCCGATATTTTATGAGAAGAGCAGAAAAGTGTAGATTGCTAATTTATTTATGATGCCTTTACATGTAAAAAGGTCAAGTCTCTGATTAATGTTCTGGTCAACAATTAGTGTGATTTATTAGTCAGATTTGCAGTGTTCAGCAACAATTGCTTTAAAATGTGCTTTCAGTTTCGGGACCATTATTGATAAGTTTTGTATTTGTCGATTTTAAAACGGACTTTCTAAAGACTTTTGTAGTGGCTGTAAGAAGCTGTTTCCTCCTTCAGTCTTTTCAGCCCTTTTTCATGTTAGGTGACATTTTAACTGGTAGATTTTTGCCCTTCGTATGGCTGGGTGTTTCAGTTGTAGGTTACATTGAGGTTACAAAGACAATATGTAGACACAATAAAAGGCACGTGGATTTCTTTGGTCCTGCAGCTGTGAACAGGACGATGTATGTGCTGTTCTGTTAGATCCAGTATGACATAAGTTCTCGTGGGATTTGTAGAGGAGGACATACTAGCTATTGCAGAGGTAGCTACTAGCTGTAATTCTGGCTTTTAAATTTCTTAATTTTCAACAAGGCTTTGGAGATGTCTGTCTTAATACAACCTTCACAGGCTTCGATGAACATTTATAACACTTAAATGGCTTAAATTATGGCTTCAATCTCTTTGTGGTCTTTTTCACAGAGTAATAGACAACAGGACATTTCAGTTAATGTGTCTTAAATCACATTCCTGTGCACTTACACTTTGTCGAGCCGATGGGTGCAGACACACACTGACAAGTATACAAGTGTGCTTACACTGATAATGCTAATTGTAGTACACAAGATGGAATACTCACAACGGTCAATGTAACACATCACAAACAATGATGACGGCAAAACTGGCTAACCAGACGATTTTTATTTTGCCACTTATTAAACTGCTTATCGTCCCTGAAGAATAATTTACTATTATGTGTGGCCAAAGGCTCCAATGCTTGCACACAATCACGGTTGTAACACTATTTTGGAACAAACCAATTTATTTTATTTTATTTTATGTTTTCAAATCAGATTTCATGGGTGACTCTTGCGGCTTTTATGTCCTATTAAAATTCAACTTGATTTAGTTACTGCTTCAAAATACTTGCCCAAATAAGTGCCTGGAGTTGCTACTAAGATGGATGGCAAGTGGCAAGACTTTACCTTTATCAGAGAGTTTACCTGCACTACTCACACATGGGCTAGTCACACTGACATCACACAGCAGGGCATGTGAGAAAACAGGTAATGTTAACCATTTGCATTAGGTATATCACAATTTTTGCATAAAACAAAGTGGTTATTCAAACTTGTTTTTACATGCATTACAGTTATGTTGACATACATGGGTCAGCTGACCACCTGTCCAGGATATGAAACCTTGTTTCTATACCACAGACATTACGGCATTAATAAAAAATACATTGGTGCTAAACAAAAAAGAGATTTTGATTTTCAATTATAATAATTGGAGTGTCTATAAATTGATATGGGTGTAGTTTTTAACAGAGCCTATAAATAAGCTTCTTTGGCACTGAAAAATGACTATAGCTAGCTCCTGTACTTATAACGGCTGTAAAATGCTCGAAAAAATGACAACCGAGAAAGCACCCACCTCAGTTTGCTTTCAGGGCCTGTAACTGAGCTCTCGGCATATTCTGAGGGGATCAGCTGAGAACTTTTGTCAGATTTAATTGATTTTCAGTTCAGTTCTTTTCTCCAGCTTCAGTAGTTGGGCTGTTTTTTGTGAGCACCTTATCGTTCCACTTTAATCAAACATAAAAAAACCAAACACTTGAGTATCAGCTAAAATCCCTGAACTGTGAAAAACAAGTCGCTTCATCACCCTCTACCACAGCTCTATGGTGACGGTCATGTAGATTACTGTGTGTAATCTTTGGGCACAAAGCATTTTTGAGCACTTTGTGCTCTTGCCCAGAACCATACTGACTGACTAAACTGCCATCGTCTGCTTTAATCAAGACGTCATATTCTGGGTCTGAATTTGCGGGAAAGTCATTTCAAAGAACTCAAAGTCTAACGCATCATCCTTCACGACAGAGGAACCATTTTAGTTTTAGTTTTTTAACATTTTGTCTGCTCAGTCTAGGCCTTTGTAAAGTGTTTGCTGGGAGAGTTACAGGTTTATTTTTTGTAATAACGTCTCGATGCCTTATTTGGATTGGCTTCAGTTCTGCATTGGACCTTGTTGAACCTAACCTGACTCTACATCAGGAAACACAAGCAACTTTCTGGCACTGTACTGATTGTGCAAATCTCTGACATGGTGAGCAGGCTCACTGTTGCGATACATACTGAAACCTATTGAGCTCATTTCAAAGAAGTGCTTTTTTTCTAGCTCTGTAATTTATTGTTTGTATCGTCTTAGAAAAAGGCATCTTGTGCGTTTCCTTCTTGAAAGGTGAAAATACCCTGTTTTTTCCATCTTGCTTAAAGAAAAATGAATGTGTATGTATCAGATGATTTGAAAATCTGTTTAATATTGTACAGTGCTGTAGAACCAGTAGAAAGACAGAGCTGGGACTAGTTTGTCCATCTGAAGGTAGAAAAACGTCAGTTCGCTTCTTAGAAATAATGAAACGCTGACATCTTGTGGTTAGTTTAGATTAAGAGTGTCTCTCGAGTTTTAGACTAGCCAGGAAGAATAGAGAGGTCTTCATTTTTCCAAATAAATCGAATCATATTTTAGAATTTAATGCCACTGTTTTGAATTATGTAAATATGTTTTATGGTATTTTACGGTTTTATGGTATTTACATCCTAAAACTACAAATCCTCCAGGGTGTGAGAAATTATGTGCCAAAGTACAGTAGCTACAGTCCAACCAGTTAGCTGATAAGTGTTTTACATGAGATCTGGTTTTGAAGACTTGGAGGTGAAACAATAAACTTTAATTTTGATTTTGTTTGTCTTTCTTGAGTCTTGCAAAGTAAAAAATGTGTGGGGGAAATAGTAGTTTACGGGTTGGTGGTCTAAGAAGTTTTTAAAATTGAAAGGGACCGAATGAGGCAGTGATAGAACAGATTTGGTGTCGCTAGGTAAAGATCAGCATGAGAATTAAAACTTGTATTATTAAACCTGAAAAAAGATATAAGTGAAATTTAACTAGAATTTCAAAAAATATGACATATTAGGAAAATACCATTTGCCTGACCATACTAGCAATGCTAATATACAGTTAGGACAATAAATGTTAATATTTGGATGCTATTTATTTTGTCTTTGTGCATCAGTAAGGCAAGCAGAGACAATTAATGGTAAATGTACTGGTTTTTATGCATAGTGCTTTTCTGCCTCATTCATCTATTCATACTGGCTCATTTTTCTTGCTTTATATCTAACATTCACACTCCGATGGTGCATCAGAGACCAACTTGGTGTTATTGCCATGATATTTGGCATGCAGACTGGAGCAGCCAAAGATTAAACCACTAAAAGGCCGATTGGCAGATGACCCGCTCTACCTCCTGAGTTACAGCCACCCCAAGTGAAGTAAAGTGAAGGTTACTAATGACTTTTTATGGCCTCTGACAGTGGACTTATTTTTGTGTGTGCCCTCTTGGACCTCAGAACAACATTTAATACTACTAAACAAAAATATTTGACTCAGACAGCATCTGATGTTTTCTTGCATAACTCTTCTATTGATTAATTTTGTGAGGACAAATTACTCTGGGGCAAATCTATGTACCTTGGTTATTGGTTAAAAGAAGGAGGAAGCAAGACTGAAATTTCACTGGCTTACTTGGCTGACAGCTATGATGTGGGCCTGCACTGAATAATTATTTCATATTAGTCCAGAGTAGTTTTTAATGTGAAAATCATACACAAAACTCTTTTTTCAATTACTGTAACACACCCACAGATAATCACGCGTAGTTATAGCCACAGGGAGGTGCTGAAGGGCAAGGTGGAAAGCATGTTATGGCAGGACTCTTTGAGTTTGATTGGTCGCTTGTGCGTAAAACACTCCGTCCCCCTTTCAACTGCGGTCAGGTTTGGTGCAGCCTGTAGTCTCCTACAGCTGTGTGTTTTTGGCAGCTGGATGTAGGAGCCTCACTTCTTTAAACGGGGGCTCAAATTTGGAATGGAAAACACTAGCTGCGTTCTTCATAGTGCGTAAAGAGATAAGAGCTCCACACCATGTCCAACAATGTGTTGATTAAAACCTTAGAGGGCCTGTGCCTAGATTCGGGTTATGTGGCCGGGGAGAACTGCACGTCACTCACCCTGTCCTCCTCGGGCAGGACGGGCCACTCGCAGCCACATATGAACGCACCTCATCGGGGTCCCTGCTGGCAGAACGCCGGGTCCCTGAACAGCAGAAACGGTAGCTGGGACACGGTGAGCACGCTGCCGGAGGACCTGACAGATATCTTAGCCAAATGCCCCTTTTTGCCCGAGCTAGAGGAGTATCCGTGGATCGAACAGGAGCTGCTGGAAGTTGTGCGTAAAGTTGCCGGCTCGCGTGCGTCATACACGAAGGAAGCGGTCCATCGGCTCTCTGTCCTGCTCCGGAGAGCTTTGTTGCGGATCTCCCGCGAGGCGCAGCGCCTGAGTGAGCTGCACAGGCGGTGCACACGCCTGGAGATCCAGAGCGCAGTGAGGCTGGTGCTGAGCTGGGGTCTCGCCGAGAAGTGCATCTCATCTGCTGTGAAAGCTGTGTCCCTGTATTGCATGAACTCTGGGAACACCGCGCGTCTGCGCGGCAAGTCCTCGCGCTGCGGGCTCACGCTCTCCGTGGGCCGTTTCTTTAGGTGGATGGTGGAAACGCGGGTGTCGGTTCGCGTGCACGAGTACGCTGCAGTATGCCTGACAGCCTGCGTCGAAACTTTGGCGGAGGAAGTGGCAGGACGTGGGCTACAGGCAGCGAGGCTGACCGCGGAAGAGGAGGGAGGGCAGATCGACGGGGTCATCTGCGGTCCGGTGACCATTGAGTTGCTGGATGGAGCTGTGAACAACGACGGGGAGCTGTGGGGGCTGCTGCAGGTCTACGAGCATCTCATATGTGGCAAAAATGCCAATGGTGAGTTCAATGGCCTCATGACGAGATTTGGACCATCATTTTTAATAAGGTATAAATATTTTTTTTTTTTATGCCGATCTAAATAAAAAGACAAAAAAGCATCAAAATGTTCATGAATGAATGTTATTCATTTATCGTAGTAGGTAGGTAGCAGGTATTATATGTACATGATTTGTGGGCTATTTTCTCTCCCCTGTCAAAAACCTTAGATTGAAAAATGTCAACTGCAGAAAAATCCAAGACAAGAAATAGCACGCTCATCACAACCAACTCATCTAAATTACATTTCACTACATCCACAAATGCTACTTCAAAAAGTTCAAAAAAGGTTCTGACACCTTTTTTCTTATCCAGTGTAGATAAGAAAAAAGGTGCATATGTGCGTATGTGTTCTTTGTGCTTAAAAAATAATCAGCGTTATGGGGTTTTCCAACATTTACAATCTAATGTTCACATTTATTGTAATTGTGTTCATCTGGATACAGTTTTTCTACATCAAGTAGAAAAAGATTTGTTTGACTTTCTTCCCTGCCAGTCACAGTGAAGCAGAGGTCCTTTGACCTCTGGTGTTAAAGGAGGAAACACTATAACACTGTGGCCAGCTGCAGCATGTTAATCTGAGGCACACTAAAACATGATTTCCTGTGATCTGCTGAGATTTCACTTTCCAAATTTTTGTCACATTTAGCTCATAATATGTGATATTTCCTCTTCTTTCTCTGTTACTCTTCACTTTCACATCATAACTTCTGAGAAACAGGAAGAGGCCTGGATAAAAGCCTGCCAGCTTTTGTTATTTTAATCAGTCTTTGAAAAAAATCTGAAACTCTTCTTCAGTACAATGCCAGGACTTGCATATATGCATATGTGACTGACAATTGTGGGATACATCTACAGAGGGGAAAAACGCTGACTTCCTACTTGGCCCTCTGTTGAACTGGGTAGTATTACAGATTAGATGAGTTAATGATGGCATTAAATTGCTGAGAACTCTCCAGGGTCCAGATAATAAGAGCGAGAAGCTTAAGAAGTCTGCAAACACCATAGTGAGACCAATTAGAAAATCCTTCAGACAGGAAACAGGCATTTTGGGTAGTAAGTGGGAAACACTGTCTGTTAGACGTCTAAGGCACATGCTACTGAAGTAAACTGTGTTCTTCTTAAACATATTTTGTCTTTGAATAACTCCAAGTTATTTTGAGATAAGAATAATTTTCTAGTCATCCTTCATCTTCAATTCCCCCGTGGATGTTACACATACTGCCAGGGGCCACCATGCTCTGCAGGTTAGTTTGATGCATTGTAGATTAAACAGTGTGAAATGACTGAAGCAGGCTTAAAGGAAAAATTTAAAGGTATCTAAAAAGATTTCATTTGTGACATTTCATTTGAACTTTTAAAGCAGATTTTGGATTTAGGGAAATGAAATGAACCACCACTAAAGTACTTTTTCTAACTGTGTTCTAATTGTGTACTTTTCACAACAGCTGAAGATCAAATACTAGATTTGATAAGTAAAATTGGGAGCTGACCTGCATGGCCAGTGGGCAACTGAGTACGTTTTACAGAGCACAGTTTGCTTCAATCAGCAATAATGACACAGTCTTATGTCACAAAATTGACAAGAGATTCTTTCGGCCCCAAGTTTGAAGGTCAGATTAATTCTTTAGGCTCTTTATTGTATTCTTGAGCAGTCTTTGTGGCATGGCAGGCCACGGTTCTGCTCTGGGAGGCTGCTGCTGATTGAGAGTGTTGTTGCCATCATTAAGTGTGCTTGATCTGCTGCAGCTTTTAAGTGGGAGGTAAATGTCAAAGCAAGGTCCACATGAATGTTATGACTGAGGCTTCAAAGCGTAACATGGCATCATAAAAAGATAAATAAAACAGTGTTATTTGCTTTACCTGTTTGGTTTTAATCTGGTGGTCGACTGTTGTAGTATAAACTCTAAATCAGAAAGAAAGGTTGGACACACAATTGAAGTATGAAATTTACTGCAGTCAGTTCGCTTGAAGGCATGGTTAGCTCATCACATATATTGCTGCCTCAACGGACATCTGACAAGGATGCTTCCTGGGTGAGGTGTTCTGGGCATGTCCCACCGGGAAGAGGCCCCGAGGCAGACCCAGGACACGCTGGAGAGATTATATCTCTCGGCTGGCCTGGGAACACCTTGGTGTTCCCCCGGACAAGCTGGAGGAGGTGGCTGGGGAGAGGGAGGTCTGGGCTTCTCTGCTTGGGCTGCTGCCCCCGCGACCCGGCCCCGGATAAGCGGAAGAAGATGGATGGATGGATGGATGGTTTAAACATGTGTGTACTCTATTTTCTCCTTTTTTCCCCCCCTCTTTTTATCTCAAATTGTCAATGTAAGCCACAAAAGCTCTTCTAAGCCAGTTTCACAACCTGGAGTCCTTAAAAGTCCAGTTGGCAGTGACTGTCAACTGGATGACTGTGTCAGTGATGTAAAGGAGTGGACAGAGGGTGAGCAAAAACAGATTTGAAGATGAGATGAAATTGCACAAGGACTTTATCTTAAGTTCAACTATCTTATTTTTTTTTTAAGCAGCAACAAGCACGAGTGATGCTGATGCCTTAGTGAGCAGAAGTGAAGTGCTTGTAGCGAGTATAATCTTCTCCTTCACCCTCACACTTCACTCCATTCCCTTTATGCATCAAATATAGTTAGTGTGCTACAAACCAGGAGGCATAAAGCAGGATAAAGTTAAAAGTTTGAGCCATTGTGTAAACTAACTTGATGCTCTGTATTAGATACAGTAATATTATCATGTTGCTTGCGTGCTCCACTTTCCCCTCTGAAGTGCTCACTGGGTCAGCCTGTCCCTTGTTGAGCTCAGTCTCCTCCATCTGCACATTCTTCTTCCTCCACCTGCGTGGTCCTCGCCTCCTCCTTGTTGTTGGCGTCCTCTGGCCGGTCACAGGGTGTGAGGTGGAGTGTAATAAGCTGTTGGTCATTCATAGATGCCCCATCCTCATTGCCAGTTCCCTGACCAAGGATCAGGGAACAGTTAACTTCAATGTAGTCTGTTCAAAGCGGTTGATACGTGTAGTCAAATGTGTTGAATGGAGTGATATAACATTTAATATAACCATTTAAAATTATTTTTGTCTCCTAAAATCCCATATGTCAACACAGGGTCCACTGGGGGAGGTCACAAAAAGAAAAAGATGGGTATGTCATTGTTTGTGTAAATATTTAGGACAGTTTGATACACTGGAGTAGAGTGTGTATTGGAGTTTAAGGTAGAAGCATGTATTTCTATTCAAGGAACATTATCTTATGAAGATGAAAACAAAAGTTGTGCGATCTCTGAAAGTGTTTTGTTTGTTGTATTTGTTTATGATGAAACTCGTAACTTGGCTGTGATCTTCATCTGGATCCGGAGCGAGTCCTTTGGCTCGTTCCAGATCAGTCAATAAATATGGAGTGTACAAAGTGAAGTTTGTGTTTGTTCGTTTGTTTCCCAGCATTTTCTTATGTTGAGTTTTTCAACTTCAGTTCCATGTCCAAGTGTAACTTCAGGTTCCAGTTCCTGGCCAACGGGACTGGTTTCAGGATAATGCCTGGAGATACGTCATCTTTACACAGACTACAAAAAAGATCAACATACAGGATCATCGGTTACTTTAATTGTTTTTCTACTAAATAGTGCGTTTTGTATCAGTGGTCCTAACACAAACTTTTTATACAGAGAAGACTTTTACATGTATAAAAAAGGCAGAGAAAAATGCATAAAACACAAGCTATCAAACAGATTATTGGTGGACACCATGTCACTTCATTTTGGTTTTATGTTGTTTCTTTTTCATGTAGCCTCATTAAACAAAATGTTTATAGAAAAATGACAATTTTTATCATGAACACTGGCTCAAAATCCACCATCAGTGATAAAGAGTGGACATCAGAAGCAAAGTTCTGCCAACATCATCACCGAAGAACATCTCCCACCCTCAAGTGGAGGTGGCAAAGAGGAGGCACTTGGCGTTTCGGTCGAGAAAGTGTCCGTGTGACTGAGTCCTGTCCCAACTCTGCTTCAAGGCCTGTCGGTCCAGCTTGTTCAGGGCCTGAGAGCAAAGACGGAGATCCTGGACCAGCTCTGACAAACTGTCCAGGTCTTCACTCTCCCAGGGGCCAGAGACCTGACAACCTGCAGGTTAAGCAACAAGGAAACATTTTATTTCATATACATAATTTTCATTTTTCCCCCTTTAAATATTTGATATCCAAATGTAGCCTATTAGCTAGCATCCAATGTTTCTGCTCCACCTTTACAGTAGTCTTAATATCAATAGGCTGTCAATAATGGCACTATTATTGTTTAATCACTATGCCTTTATACATCACTTTGAATTGAATCACTAGTGTTAATCTTGGCTCTCTCCTCTGTCAAGCTGTTTCTCACAGAGCCTGTTTCTGCTGAATGTTTCTTCCTGTTAAAAGGGAGTTTTTCCTTCCCACTCTTGCCAAGTGTTCCCTTAAAGCAGGTCGTCTGATTGTCGGGGTTTTCTCTCTATTATAGTAGAGCCTTTATCTTACAATATAAAGCACATTGAAGCAACTGTTGATGTGATTTAGTTATAAATACATAAAACTAAAAACATCAAAAAATTTAATTAAAGCCAAATCCTCTGTTCTATTCATTTTAACTCTGGAACTTCAACTTAACATGATTTGTTAAAAACACTCAGTGAAGAAAAATGGAAATTTAATTTAAAACTTATCAGATTTCTTTTTAACCTTAAAACCACACCTTTGTATTGTCACGTCTGTGTGTGTACTCATCATGCAACACCTCTGTGCACACATACCAAATGTTCACAATTAGAAATGTGTGAAAAGGAAACAAACTGTTGCCAAGTACAACTTTGTACAGACGATTAAAGCATCTAAGAAATCCAAATTGTGGTTTAGTGTAAAACCGTGAATCTAAGAGTAGCGTTAGAAAAAAAAAGAAACTCCATAGAGTATCTCCAATTTCCGACATATGCATACCTTCGAGGTTTAGAAGTGTCAGTGGTCGACGGGTCTCTCTGACAGACGCCAGGATGTTGTGAAGACCCGCTGATGTAACAGATGGATTCCCTGACAGATTCAGGCTCACCAGTGTGGGACACGACGAGAGGCACCTGTGAAATAAGAATAAAAAGTCAAACAGGCTGGTAAAGAATGACAATTTAAACAAAGGTAATCCCAAACTAAAGCATATTTACAGTAACCATAGGAGCCACAATAAAATATCCCAAACGGGGCCCATGAAGATCTTATCACTGATAGCAAGTTAATATTATTTCAGTGTAACAAGATCTTCAGCAGTGTGCATATAAAAGATCATTACAACAAGATTCATGATTATGAAAAACTTGTGATAATGTAAAAGTCTTGAGCCACCTCCTCACTTCTTTGGATTTTAATCGTCCCTCGAGTTTGGAGCCTTTTTTAGGCTTGAAAGATTCACAGGCCAATGACGTCCCTGAAAATGGTCTTGAATAAGGACTGAATGAATGAAAAGCACCTTGGCCACAAAATTTTAAGAAATGTGGGCGTGGCTCGTGACTTTTGGACAGTACAGTAAACTCATCCATTTAGATTCATACTTTCCTGACCTTATCCTAAGCAAAGTTTAGCTTTAAATGTGTCTTCACCTGAAACTACAATCATTTATTTTGATGCGACAGTGAAAACTGAACTGAGCCCAAACAACAAAAGTAATAATTAAGCCATAGAAATTACGCCCTCACACACAAACCTCGCTAAGGTAGCTACACTGCTGTCTGTCAGCCCGTTTGCAGCCAGGTTCAGGTGGGTCAGAGAGCACATGTCCTGCAAAAACACAAAAGTCTTAATGTAATTGCACAGTTGTATCTTTAGACTATAAAAATGCAATAAATGACACTGCATGATTTTTGCGTGCACACCTGTGACAGGACTTTGGCGAGGTGTTCCAGTGCCGGGTAATCAGCAGGCCCTCTGCGGACAGCTGATAGGTCCACGTGTGTGAGGCAGTGGAGGGGCAGCGTCTTTAACACCAGCTCAAAGCCGGTGGAGCCCAGTGCATTGTGGGACAGGCACACTGATTTCAAATGGCCTGTGCCTGAAAGTTCAGAAGATATAAATCACTGAGCTGTAGTTGCAGTTTTATCAGTGGGAGTTCAGTTAAGCATAAGGCTTCAGTCAGCTGCTTGTTAGAGAATCACCTGTAAGCGCGCTGGCTAGCAGCAGTCGATGCTGCTGAAGGAAACGAGCAGTGAGGCCACAGGCCTGCAGAGACAGCTTGGCTAGCACAGGGCAGCAGGACAGCAGACAGGACAGAGACTCAGACACGCCATCCCCCAGTGGGTTCATACTGAGGTCGAGCTCCTCCAGGCACTTTGAGTGGAAACAAGCAGAAAAAGCAAATGATCACGAGAACAAAATCTCTTTGACCGATATCATTGATATGAATCAGGTTAGCTTGATATTAAGATCTCACGGAGACAAGTTTGAAGGAGAGATTACATTTGAGCACTCTGACGTAGACCCAAAAACACAACAAACCTCAGCTCGTGTTTGTTTAAAAAAAAAAAAGTGGTTTTAGTTTGGACAGGATTCATACAAAACAGCACAAAATGTAATAAAATGAAGCAGAATAGAATTTTGTTACTGGCAGCAGACAAATCCTAGCAGGATTTATTGGAAACCACATCCAGATTACTTTCTATAATTCACACATTGGTCAGCAACTTCACATCTGCATCTTTTAATGGAAGTACACTTTCCGGCATTCTGCATGGGATTTTAGGCAGAGGTAGTTTAATAAAGGCTAGAAGGTAAGCCTGGAGCTGCCACTATTGGCCAGTTGAGGCTCTTACCGGGAATGCAGGTGCACTCTGTCCCTTTAAAGCATTAACAGCCTTCTCCAGCCCGTCCCCTGTAATGCAATTGGCGGAAATGTCCAGCAGCTGCAGATGAGACATGGTGAGCGTTGTGGCAATCAGCTCAGGGAGAAGGTTGTCAGACATACGGTTGCCAGAAATTCGCAGCTCAGTGAGGCTGGCCTGAAGTTTTAGGGCACGGAGGAGCGGGCCGAGGGACAAGGCGGCCAAACCGAGGCCACAAACTGACACGGAGGAACCCCGGTCCTGAACCTCACATAGCCGGGAGACACGCTTGTTCTCATCTACAGGTAGAAAGAGACAGTATTTTCTAACAGAATACAAAAATGCATATGTGTGCGTTTTATAATGCATTTGCATTTGCTTTGTGTTGCTCACCCACTGCCAGACTTTGACAGGCCTTCTTGTACCGCTCAGGGAGAGGAGGGAGATCCCACGAGCAAACTTCAGCCAGAACCTGAAACACAAACCCATCAGTTATCCTGCACTGCTGCTGGAAAGTGAAGCCAAGGATTAAATCCCAAAAGCTGTGATTCCTTGAATTCTCTCTCTCTCCCCCTATATATTGTGAAGTTTGGTCATACTATGCCTAAGAAAAAGAGTATGCTAGCTGGCTAACATGCAAGTTGTTTCATAGTCAGAGCCGTCACCGTGTTTCTTTTAAACCCAAAATAGCAACAGTGAAAACATTTGTCTTAAAGGCTCGAGATCAGACTTCATCATCTATTAAACTGTCTGTGATCCAAGTATGGTCACTTTTGGCTGTCCTCAGTGTGACCTCACCTCTTCATTTGTGTGCAGGACAGCCAGCAGCTGGTCCTGCGGGGAGAGCAGGGCTCCTTCTTTCTGCAGTGAGAGACGAGGCAGGAGGCCACATTTCTGGTAGTAACGCTGAGCTGCCTGCTCACACAGCCACGACACAGTGCAGGAGTTGGCCTCACTAGGACGCAGAGCAATAGGAGGTGAATAAACGGAAGTAAATAACAACAAAAAACAAAAACAAAAAAAAACCTATACCAATCAGATTGGGGTTTATTTTTATATACTGCTCAAACTTAAAACTATTCACTGACCTTTGTGGAACTGGGATCAGGAAGACATCTTCCTGAACTCTGACCCTCATTCTGATTGGTGGAGGAAGTGATGTGGGCATAGGAGCAACCAAAGTTTGAGTTGGAGGCTAGATTAAACAAAACAAAACATTCCAGCACTGTTAAACCTTCCATATATAACATTGTCAACTCTCATATAACAAATAAATGAGCAGGACTCAAAGAAAGTGAGACTTTGCCACGTGATTAGTGCACACTCCTGACAAAGCTGATGGCATCCAGGCTGCAGAAATATCTAAAAATGGCCCCGACTTTTTGAACAGCTCGCTCTCATTTACTTCCACATTCATCACTGTTCAAAAGGAATCATAAATGAAGACAGATCATCTTCAATTTACTTCCTCTAGTGACACTGAATTATAGTTATTCTCTCACCGAGTGCGTGTTTCCCTGAATAACTGACGTGTAGTCTCACTCTGACTTTGACCTTTTCACAGTGACTCATTCACAATCACTGTGTTGTGTGTATTTCCTTAGAGTTACTCTATCTGTAACTAACACACAGCTTCTGACCTGAGTGTGTGTATGGGGAGGTGGTGGCGGTGTGTCTGATCTTGAATCGCCATCATCTGCAACAGTGGGACTGTGTGACCGGTTGACTTCCCTTCTCCCCAATCTGGCCACCCCTGGCATCTGAGTCATTTTGACCTGGTGAGGCTTCCCCACGCTGTTCTTTCTCTGAGAGAGACCTCTACTGGACAAGGAGGAAACTGCAGATCCTGAAAGAAAAAGAGCACAATGAGTTAGAAAATTAGGAAAAGAAAGAAAAAGAAAAACCAGACAAACCCAGACTAATTACCTCTGCAGGCTGTGTCCGGGTTCAAATGCTTGTTTTGACTTCGAGCTGCAGAAGACGAAGCAGTTTCCTCTATTCTTGGCCCATTCTGCTCCATCCGAAGCCTCCGCTTTTTCTTCGGCTGGATCTCCACCAAATCGTCTTCCAACCAGTCATCGGCCAGATACTCATCCTCGGGAACAAGAGCCGATTTGTTGCTGGAAGAAACAGCAGGTGTGCTGGAGAGCTGAGGCTGCGAGAGACCCTGGAGAAGTGTTTTGGCGCTGCCCAAGCCTCTGATGGCACTGTGGTACTCTTCTCGCGCAAACACAGACGGCGTGGAGGCCTGCATGATGCCTTCTTGTCCTGAGCTGGGAACTGAGGCAGCTTCTTTGTTTGCAGGAGGTTCTTTCTGACTCTGAGCTGCTGGGAAACTTTGTCTGGGACGGACAGGGCGCAGAGGACTAACCGGGGTGTCAGGCTCGCTGTCATCTGAGCCGCTGCTGTTAATCTAAAAACAATAAATACATTAAAAAATATATTACACATCCGAGATCTGAAGAATTCTGCTTCTATAATATAGATGAATCTAACACACTTGTGAAAAGACATTATGTATTCTGTCTGTGCACACTGAAAGCATCATCAAACATTACCCCATACAGTACAGCAGCTTCTGTTCCCCTGGCTCTGTGCCGCTGTGTTGAGCCATTGGTCTGCCGCCGTTTGGGGCTGGCGGCTGACGCTTTCACCTCTGAGCTCCTGTTTCGCCGCCAGTCTTGGCTGGAGAAAGAGCCCCCTCCAGTGGACGAGAGTGGCTCAGAACTCTCCGCATCAAACAGCTGGCTGTCCTGCAGGGCATCAAAAGGCTTGGCCGGGGCCGGAGCTGCAGGCGCTGTGGTCGGCAGAGATAAGTGAGAAACGCGAGCGTTTGAAAGCAGGTTTAAAAAGGCAGACCAAGGCTAATGCAGTGTGATGATGCAAGAGCTTCACCTCCTCCTGCTACCGCCTTCCTCAGAAGTCTCTCTGTAGCAATACACGTCTGCCTGGTCTCATGATCCAGCTCCCTGCTGTAGGTCCTCTGCCACTGACGCAAGGTGTCCAAAGCAGTTTCACCCTGGCAGAGATGAAAATGTGAGATTAAGGCACAACTTCAGCAGACTGGACTTTCTCCAAAGAAGGTGGGCGGGAATTCAATATTGCCAACAGAAAGCATAGTCGAGGATTTCAATCCCAACCAGAAGGTGCGTGCATGAATTTTCAATCATTCCTAAGTAACAGAAAGTAAAACTTTTATTAGAGAGATTCATAACTCTAGAAATATTTTTATAATCGGCCTCAGCAGCGAGAACCAGGAAAAATAAACACATGACTCTGATTTTAATGATCCTACAATTACAACCACTTTATAAATAGAGTCTAGACTTCAGGCTTGACTGCAAAGATCTTTTCTCATCCAAGTATTAAAAACACTCTTTATATTTAAAATTCTGTTTGTCCGACACCTTTTGAACCTCTGAAAATCGGGGACTGTGTGTAAAAATGGCCGCAATTCTTAAACAGTTAATTTAGTTTAGCCACTTGTAATTAAAGCAGAATTTCAGTCACACTGATGTAAAATCAAATGTACAGAGGAAAGATTACAAAAAACTGTGTTACTGTCCAAAAACCTACAGACTGTGCACACTAACTGTACTTAATCTTGTGTGACCCTCAAGTTTGTAACACTGTTTGAAAAGTCATCCATTAAAGTGTGGAATACATGTATTTTTTTAAATAAAGAAGATATTTTACCGCCCACGTCTGCCAGTAAAGATAATCCTGCTGAAATGGACTTTCAGGTTAAACACATAGCAAAACGCAATAACCTTGGAGTTGCGCAGTGTGACAGATGCCCCTCGTTCCACCAAGAGTCTTGCAACTTCTAAATTGCCACATGCGACGGCGTCGTGGAGAGGAGTCACTCTCTCGCATAAAGGGCCACCGGGATCGTTAACGTTAGCGCCGTGCTCCAAGAGCAGAGCCACGATATCTGCATGAAGAGCAGTGAAAGAACACGTGAGCGAGGGAGCGAGGGGTATAGTTTTCCCAAGACTCTGAAAGGACTTACCATAGTGACCATGGTTGCAGGCTTCATGAAGGGGAGTCCAGCCACAGTAGTCCCTGGGGTTCACTGGGTGACCCTGATATGTAAATAAACAAAGCCTTTCATCAGATCATCCAGGCTCTTCGACATTACAGATTCTGTCTAGATTTTTTTCCCCCCTCCATTCAATCTTCATGAACACTCCTAATAAATCATTTATATTTGAGCCGATCGAAGTTCTCATCAAACTGGATGCTGTGGCTTTTTTTTAAGGTGGTAAATATTTTAAAAACTCAGTTTCAAGTCCAAGAGGTTTGTTACTGCACTTCTGCTTCTGTTGAGTTCAGAAAAAGCTTCAAGACTGGACTGTTCACTATAGTGATCAACCATCAGCTACACATCAACGACTGAATCAATCTATATGTTGATGGTGCTCAACTTTATGTTTTGCCCTCAATGTATCTTTAAGTTTTCCCTGCTGACTCCAAATGTTAAACAGTTATTGAATTAAAATAATAAATGATCTTCTTTATACCTGTTCTACCAGGTATTGGACCTGCTTCAGATTCCCATCTATACATGCTCTGTGAAGAGACGTCTCTCCCTTCTCGTTCCGCTTGTTCCACTAAAGCGGAAACACACACACACACACGAAAAAAGAGCCAAGAATGAAGATCTAAGCCACAGTCTACAAAGAATTCATGACAACTCGCACGTCGCTCACCCGTCCTGTTTTCCTCCTCCCCGACACCATCTTGTCATAACCCTCCAGATCATCGTCTACAAACCACATGGAAAGTAACATGAATCGAAGCATCCCCTTGTACAGAGCTGTCGGTGCTTTCCAGATAGATTTAGCAGTGCACAGTTTACCTGAGTCTGAGAGGATGACATCACTGTCATCCAGCGGTTCGCTGTTGTCCATTTCCTCCTCGTCTTCTTCCTCCTCGCCATCACTCCCATCTGGATTCCAACCCTCTGAAGCACACAGCTCCTGCAGCCTCGCCTCGGTGTCGTCAGCATCCGATGAGCCGCCTCTTCTCTGGGACGCCAGCCAGAGCCTCAACACGCGCTTCTGTGGGAGTTAATGTGCGCTTTGGTCGTGCGTGATATTCATCACCACACTTTTCCAAGACATCTTAAATTTCTGCTTAGTTTTCAACACAGCTGAATAATTTCTCTCTCACCTGCAGTCTGGCCTGTCCAGACTCCTGAGCGCAGCATAACGCTGTATTGTAGCTCCTCTCCACATCCTCCAAAGCACAGCCGCTCTCCTCCTGAGCTGCTGCGATGTTCAGCCACGTGCTACACTCCTGACACGCACAAACATAAGTCATAAGTTACACATTCATGTCTACTACAGGGCAGATTTTAAGGGAGTGATACCGGGTAAATTTGCAGGCTACTCGCGATCACCTCTGTAGAGCTGCCCTGTCGTAATGCCAGCTCCTTTCTGTAGTGCTCCACTGCTTTGCTGTGTTGTCTCAGGTCTGTGTAGGTCGCAGCCAGGGACACGTGGATGACAGCCAGCTCCCTGGCAGGCTTTTCCAACGCCTCAGCACCCTTTAGCTACACAACAAAACCAACACCACTTTAGACAAGTCACTGCATTTAGACTATGTTTTAACTATTAAAGAAAAGTGAGAATTAGCCATGTGACTCTTTTGATGCTTCTCACCTGAGCTTGATAAGCTTCCAGCGCTTTGCTGTAGCAGCCAACTTTACAGCAGAGATCCCCGAGCTGCTCTGCCAACTCGACAGCCTGATGGGAGCTGGGTTTTTTGCCCTGATCTTCCCCCAGCTCCTCTTCTAATTTACAACCTCGGTCAGCTATGTGATAGGAAACAAATACATTGTACCATCCATAAAGCTACCCAGGTAAGAAAAACATTTCTAACTGTTCACTCACCATATTTAAAAGCTTTCTTCACCGTCTGTCTGTCCAGCGGCTGCTGGGAACCCAGCAAGACAGCTTTCTTCAGAGATCGTCGAGCTGCTACAAAATCACCCAGAGACAGCTGCACCTGTTAGCATGGCATGTTAACAATTAAACACACACATGCACTTTAAAACCTGCATGATGACAACTGAAGAAAATAAGAGGATACGGCGGAGAGCTTACCTTGCCGATGCAGTGAAAGCACTCGCTCTCACTGAACTTGTCTTTGATCTTTCGGGCGCACTCTTTGGCTTGCTCTAAGCAGCGGACCGAATTAGAGTGTTGACCGTTACGGAAGTAGATGTTGCCCAGGTTAAAGTTTGCACGGTAAAGATCCTCCAGCAGCTGGCTCTTCCTTTACAGGAGAATAACAATAATAATTGACAGTTATTCAAAATAAACATTTTAAAAAGCTGTCAATGAAAGAAGATCAACATGCTTAGACATGGAGAGAAGTTTAGGATGTTCTTACTCGGCAATAAATACACTTCGCCGGATGAACTCGCTGCAGCGTTTGTGCTCGCCCAGATGATCACAGACCAGACCGAGATTGAGAAACAGACGCGCCTTCATCTCATTGATCTCTCGCTCAGGCACAGTCCCTGCAGCCAGGAAGAGGATTAGGAATAACGAAACAAAGAAATCGCCCATTTCAAAAGCACTGAGACGCTGCAAACAGTACACACCCTCCAGGCGGTCATCCACAATGGCCAAACTCTTCCTGAAGGCATTCTCTGCTTGCTCCAAGCTCTTCCTCGATTGGTCCGATTCATAACGGAAGAGGTAGGTCCGACCGATAGTGGCCAGCGCCCTTTGCTCTTCGGCGTGATCTCTGACAGATCGAGCCAGTTCCAGGTGAAGATGCTGGTGCTGAAGAAGAGACACATCCACTTACGCAGGTCCTAAACACCACTTCAATTAGAAGTATATCACTTTGATAAAGACAAAGTCAAGCTTTTATAAGCTTGAACACGTCTATTTACTTACTTTCAAAGCTGCCTCAATGTTGCCCAACTCTGCATAGCACTCTCCTATCTTACGATTGGCCACGGCTCGTCCAATCACATCATTTAGCACTTCAGAGAGAGCCAACTCCTGCTGGTGCTCCCTAACGGCAGCCTGATAGTCACCTGAGAAACACAAGACTTTTAATGAGTCAAAAGAAAAATTTACAGTGCAAACAAAATGTTGCTGGTATGAAAAAGCAGAATAAAGAATGAATGAATTACTAGATTGAGCAAAGGATGCAATAATATTAAAACTACAGTTTACGTTAATCAAACTCATCAGATGAATTGTAGCGCAGCACATAACATTAAAGTTTGTTTATTTCAGTTGCGTTTTTATTAGTTTCAGGGCTAATTTTAGGTTGAATTATTATTGTATGGCAGGCACATGTCAGGGGAAGGATTTAGGAAAAACTACACTGGTATCATAATAAAAGAAGAACTTTTTAAAAGCAGTTGGTTCAGTGTTGTTGACATTAAGAATGTTAACAAACATGTACTCAGGGTTCATACACATTTTTCAGGGTCAAATACAAGCACTTTTTAAGCACTTTCAAGGGCCATGTTCAAGCTTTTCCAGCACATTATCACTGTCATAATTTACATATTTATACAAAAACATACAAACTCAGAAAGATTTCACTTTTATATTTTAATTGCATAAAACAAGACTGTATTATTATGTATGTCACTTGACAAATAACTTCACAATAAAAATGAGAACTATAATAGAATTTGTCTTTCAGGTAGGCACTGAATTAAAGTATTGTGCAAATCAAACAAATAGTTAACGCAATAACAACTCAAAATAGTGCAAAAATAGATGGGGGAACTCTGGTAGCGGGAAAACTGCATAATATGCATATATACATACATACATACATATGTAATGAATAAACACAAAAATGCCTATTGTGCTTCACATTTTCTCAGTAAGACCTTGTGTCTGCAGTGTGATGACTCATTAAAAGTGATGTCTGGTACCTCGATTTTAATTGGTTATCATTCCAGAATCTCATGCGCATGTCAAGCTGACATTTCTTCATTTTCCTATTCAGACTTTCATCAAACATAAGTACATATTCAGACTCTTTCTTGGCTTATGATTATTCGAGAGTGTTGGGTGATCAATAGAACAGAGTGAGGCTGTGACAGGAAAAGTTGAGGATTACAAACAATACATAACTGCAGTACTCGCAGTGCTAAAATAAAACGGACTTGCACACTTCAAATTGAACTTGACACACAGCTAAAAATGTGCAGTGCTGATATTGACGCAAACTATACACACCGCTCCTGGACAGAAGCTCTCCTAGCTGATTGCAGATGTTGGCTTCCTCCTTTAAGTTGTTGCTGCTCTGAGCTTTGCCCTTTGCTTTCTGCAGCTCTGCAAACAATCGAAACGTAACAGTTACTTTATTTTAATAGTTGCATAACAACAGCGTGTTAAGCGTGCCCAAAAAACGTAAACTAAAAGCGGCACTTACGTTTAATTTCCCGTGAAACACTCATCTCGATTCAGCTCTCAGTGCTGCTGGCACTTTCTTCCAGCTGGTAGTAAACGACAACCCAGCGCGCCTCCCTTTAGCTTAGCTTCAACTCGAAACTGAGGAAAACAAACCTTCAGTTCATTTTCATCGGGACACGCCTGTAGCTGTTTAGCAGTGTTTACGCTAGCCTTTATTCAACCGATCGTGGTTGATGTCATAGAAACAGCGTTACATATTCAAGACTTCAGTACACATTTAGCTGTTTTAGCTTTGAGCTCTCAGCAAACTTTACAATACCCCGCCAGGACTGCGTCAGCCAATGACTAAGCTCCAATGTCAGCATTTGACCCTCATCATTGCCTCTCAGGCACAAAACCAGCCCATCTTACTAAAAAGGAAGTCGTTACCAGGTGGACAATGCAGTCCAGATCATCTGTTATCGACTTTATAATTTTAATACACGAGACATGATTTGACATTTTGCATAAAGTGTGACAAAACGAGCACGCTGACAGTCTGACACACTAAATTCAGGGCAAATTTAGAATATCGATTATTCATTGGCCAAGGATAGAGTGTGACGGAGCCGCAGCGCAGAGGGAAAAAAAGGAAAAGGGCTCAACCCTAGCACTCATAGGCACAGTGTAAACACGTGGGAGTGTTTTAAGAGCTTGTGGCTACATTAAGGCACAGATGTTGCGGCCAGCGCAGGAGCTTAGCGCTGTGTGTAACCGGTGCACAGCGACCTCTTGTATGTGGGTCGAGCAGAGGGGTAGAAGAGGTAAGATACCCTGTAATCCCCTGTGCCAGTTTGGAAGAAAATCACTTATTGTGAAAGTCTGTGCAACAAAGGGCTTTAAAATAGCAATTTGACCCATATTTGACTGATATTTTTAGTTTGATAGTTTTGCTTTTGGTGTTATTACTCTGTTTGTGCCATGGGAACGAAGACGATTTCCATAATAAATAAATAACATTTTAAAAATATGTCTGCCTCTCATGACGCAAAATAGATGTCATACTACAGATTAACATATTGCAGTCTTTCAATATCAGTCTTAACGGGGACTGAGACTCATGGGTGCTACATTAGTGCAACAGTAAAACTTCTTATCTCGACCCTATTGCACATTGGCGCGTGAATTTATTGTGGGAAAACCTTTTTATTGTAGCGAAGGAAATTATAAATATTCATGGATTTGGTCACAAAGCTCGTTTTGGGGGGGCTTGTTTTAATAATGCAGAAAGCTCACATTAGGTTGCCCATTTCCACAGGAGCAAAAAGTTGAAAAGCCGCTGAGATAGAAATAATTAAAAACAAATGATAATAAATTACTGCTTTATTGAGAAAGTGGAAGACAAATTTGTATGTGCCACAATTCCAAGACTGTTTCTTTAATGAATGAATGAGAAAATACTTTTTGGAAATACTTTTGTTACAGAAGTTGAAATGATGATGCATTCTTATTGTTGTTTTGAGAATGTGCTCCACTCCTGTCTGGCGCTGCGTATGGGTCAGAATCCATCATCATACTGGACACATCAAAGAAGCTCAGCTTCCTTAGGAAACAGAGCCTTCTCATCCTACCCTTTTTTGTTGTTCTTGTTGTCAGTGTGGATGCCCGAGTTCTTGTACTCCCACACCACATCAACATCCCGTCCCAGGATAGACACGAGTCATGTAGCCGTCCTCTTCTTACTGAAGTCGATCACTATTTTGAGGTTGTTCACACTGAGAAGCAGATGATTCATCCATAAAACCTTCCTCTGCTCTGCACTCCTCCTCCTGCCCAGCACTAGCATTTCCAACCACTGCTCTGTATTGTCAGAGTATTTCTGTAGATGGCATGACCTGGAGTTGTGCTAAAAGTTTGAGGTGTACGACGTGAACAGGAATGGTGACAGCGCAGGCCCCTGCGTAGCTCCTGTATTGCTCAGTCTCACATACCGCAGCCTGTCTGTCATGTAGTCGGTAATCGATGAGATGATGGACATGTCTGCTTATATTTTATGTAGTTTTTCTCTCACTAGCAGCAGCTTAAGTCATACTAAATGCACCTGAGAAATCAAAAATCGGCTATCCTCACAATGCAGTTACTAACTCGATGGGAGTAAGCTTTCAGCAGCATGTAGATGATTGCATCACCCACTCCTGGTTTTAGTCTGCATTTGAACTGCAGAGGGTTGTGTGTGTGTGTTTTGTTTATACTCCCGCTTCACTTGTGCCCAAAAAACATCTTTTTGGCACATAAGAAACATTTTAATGCCCATAGCTTTTTATGACACCGTGTTTTAAAGTGCAGATATACATATATACAGCAAATACGCTGCTTTTTATAAATGTCATCTTATTTGCAGATAGTTGATATCAGTCGTTAACTAATAACTATGTCATGCCTGTTATTGGGTTATCGTGTCTGTTATCACAGACTTATTTGTACTGTTGGCTAATAAGTGAAAAGAAGTAGTAAAGCTGTACAAGTGATATACACAGAAAACCTTATTAGTTTGATTTTTAGGACATCCCACTGAGTCTTGTAATTGAATTTTACGGAAGAATCAGAGCTGTGATAATGAACTGAAAGATTCATCTTTAATGCAATGCCGTGCTGTGCTGAAACTTCAGTAAGAAAAACTTTCACAAAGAGTCTTAAGTGTGTCTTCCGGGACTAAAGAATAATTTCTCCAGCGCTCGCAAACTTTATTATTCAGCTTCCAACATGGCTCTGTTAAAATACAAATATGAACCAAAGAGTCACAGCAGTTAGTCCCCTAATCTTATTTTCTCCGCCGACGAGCGGTGATGTTTTTCATCTTTCCAAAATTTGGTGTGAACTTTAAAACCATGCAGAATATAATAACAGGGATTTAAAAAGAAATCAAAATTCTGATCATGATATTAAGCTGTATTTTGTTTCTTAGTATTGTAATGCCAATAATTCTTTTAATGATATGGCCCTAATGTAGGCATTATATATTTTGTTAATGCCAATGTAATGTATAAAATGTAACTAATCTGTATTATAAAACAAAAGGTAATCCTGGGTGTTGATTTCCTGTGCTACTGCTGTAAAAAAAAGAAAAAAAAAAGAAAAGATCTTCAAATCTCAAACAAACCATGCTTAACATTACTTACACCAATTTTTACATTGACGTAGATGGAGCTAACCCAAATTCATGATCTTATAATCCAACTGTTCAGTGTGCCAAAAGGGGGGGGGGAGAAAAGGGGACACATGTCCGGGTGGATGGTGACGTCAGCGACGAGGCCTTTTTTGACTGGCTCACTCGGACAGCACGTTTTGACAGATAAATAGCAGTGCGGCCTCACGTGTGTTGCTTAACTGAATAAACAAAAGCACTGAACTTTCAGCTGGCTTTGTTTTTTTGAAGGCGATTGATGGTTAGACTTAATGTTGTACGCTGTTGTTTGGGACCAGATACATGTAGCTTTTATATTTATTATCACTAAGATATACAAATCACTGATCATAAACATGGTAAATAATAAAAATGTAATTAGCAATTAGCAAAAAATATAATATAATTATCTTTACTGATAGAATATATTCGGTATTATAACCTGAAAGATGTGGACTTAAAAGTTTCCTTATTGAGGCACTCTGTTGGCATCATTACTGCTGGATCTGCCAACACATCTACCTGTGTAATTATGTTTTTGGGGACATCCAAAAATATTCCCATGTCTGTGTCTCTTGAGAAAAAAACATATAAATATATATATATATCTTTATATATATGACACCACAGCAGGATGGAAGAAAATCACTCACCCGTCATGAAACCTTATAAAATCCTGCAAAAAGCATCAAGTATTTTTGGAAGACTGTCAAACTCAGACTCCAGCACCAGAAGGAGCTGGTAAGCCTCAGAGCTTCTTCATTCTCAGCTTCTGTGCCTTTGTATCTCTGAAGCTTGACCTTACAAATGAGCACACTGCATCACTGTGAGAATTGGTGTTTCTGGGCGGTGCAAAGTGGAGTAGAGCACATCAGAGTGCAGGGTATCTGAGAGCAGCAGAGCACAGAGAGGCAGGCACATCCGCCGCTGGAGGGATCAAATCTGTACCATCTGACGCTCAAGGATTTATGGGTTTAGTCAAAATTGCTTTTCCCACTGTGCAGATTAAGCACCGTAGGATGTTTTCCACTCAGGCCATAGAATAGCCCAGTGTGCTGCTGTTGCCGCCGCTGCTTCTGTTGCTGTTTTTCTCCTTCTTATCGGCTCAGGCGCTGGAGAAAGGAATGTATCAGGAAGGCAGAGTGCTCCGAACCTTGCAGGGGAGTGGATTCTGATTGACAGGAGAGGTCCGTCCTCTGGGGAATGTGAACCATGCAGGTGGATGCGGCGTTTGTGCTCTTCTGTGTTTGGCTGGCGGGCGCAGCTGGGAAGATGGTTCAGTCGAGAGGTCACAAGCTGGAAACCTACAAACAAAGCAGGTAACGGCAACAAAGTGTTGAATATATAGTGCTTTTTAAAAAATTGATTGCATTTTCTCGGGAGGATTCAACTGAGTCGTTTATTGCAAGATGCGCACACAGGAGCTGATCTGCAGAAGTTTTTTGTTTTCCGTGAAGAACTTCGTTTTTTTTCTAGTTAATTTTTCTTTTGTTGTAGGTGCACACTGTGTTGTCCACTGTTCCCTGTGTCACCTGTGCTGCTCCCTCCCCCCTCTGAAAATATACTTTTTTTTTTTTCAGACAACAGATTGGAGAGAGGATAGAGGGAGACCTAAATCCCCACATCTATTTATGCATTGTTGGTGAATGCTGTGTTCTCTTGCCCCACAAATGCTGCAGGCCAGTTAATGACCGTTTTTTCCTACCGGCAGCAGTTGTAGTCAATTTCATTTTCAGGTGATTATTTAGGCTAATTGCTGCCTTGTCAATGCACCCATTGGATTAGACTTTTACCCCCCACCCCACCACCTTTTTTTTTTTTAGGACTGAACTAGATGTGGGAATCAATGAAGTCCCTTCATTTCTGCACCGTATTGATCGAACTGACTCTGACATCAGTGATTTAAAGAGCAGGGATTGTTTTTTTGTTGGTTTCCAGTTTGACTGTGCAGCGTAGCTGAAGAAAGGTGACCTTCACACTACAAAACATAAACACTAAAATCAAAATTGAGCCACAGGAGGTTGATCTTTTAATCTTTGAATGTAGTTTCCAAGCCAATGTCAGGTATTTAGAAAGCACAATATCTAAATGTCATCATAAAGAATAAAATATTCAATATGTTTACGGACAAAGTAGCTCTAAGGAACAATTAAAGAAATGACCAAAATGAAGAAATGAAATTAAAGAATGACCTGAAAAAAAATTAATTAATTCTGGCAGTACTTGCAGGTTATAAACCTGTTGGTCAAGTACCTGATTAATTCACATGTTGGTTTAGCTCCACTGAGAATATTTCATGTTTTTATCAATATGCAAATATACAGCTGCAGGTGTTTATTCCACTTCAGATACACTTGAACTGGAATGAATGGGGTTGGTAGGGAATAAGTGTCATACACTTTGACAAAATGTTACCTTTTTTTTCATTCATTCATTTCAAATGAAAGCAAAAAAAAAAGATTACATAAAAATTCTGAAATATGTTCAGAACAATGAGCTGCCCATGAATTCACCAATCAGTTATCATTAAGTCTTTTTAAATTGTTAAATATGCCATCCAAGAGCCCACTCAATAACAGAAAGAATAGTCAGTTTGCTATTTTGTAAGATTTCCTAACATCTGACAAGCTGAATATGTTTAAGACCTTTTGTAAATAATGGCTTTGAACACTTTCAGAAAGCAAGACTCTGATCAGCGCACACCCCTGACGTTTTTGCTGCTTCTGATGCAAACAAATGCAGTTTTCCCCATAAATGACCAGTGCAGATTGGCCTGTTTTCCAGTGTAGCTTTATAGAAATATAAGCACATAATTCAACTTTAGCCTAGAGTTGCCTCAGCTGAGAAACTGTATTTGCTTTAATCTCTGGTAAAGATAAGATTTAACCAAGCAGGCAAAGTGCAAAACTGTACGCTATCAGCGTTGAATGATTTGCATCCACTTAATATTTTCAACAAAGCCTGTCAAACCATAATCCCCCAGCCTTTAGATACAGTATCAATTTTTCATGCTATAACTGGTGATATTTATAGATCAGAGCCTACGCCAAACAGCAATCGTCTCCCCATTAAAACTGAGTGAAATAAACACGCTTGACGTAATGTATCTGCTGGTCCTCGATATACCTAGTGGTCCTTAGGTTTAAAAGATAGTAAGAGAGCAAGGTGATGCTATTCAAGGCAGTATCTGCTGCCTCTTTAGATATAAACAAGCCACGATGAAATGACAGTCATTTAAAGTGATCCTCTGAGCCCCGAGATGATTAAGAAGATCATTAAGTACAAGAGGAGCACAATCGTAATCGTCTGTGGAAAATCTGGAAACGGCAGGAAGCACAACTGGCTCAAAGCCGCTGCATAATCTTTAAATGCCAGTGTCGTCTTCTTTATCACATCTGTGTTTCGCTGTTTGTTGTTTTCTTCCCGAACTTGTTAAAAGTCCTCTCGCATCAGTCCTCTCTCTGCTGTGACATGCACAGCCTGTGAATACAAATCAAATGTAAATCTCCCATTTCTCTTTTAGTATGGGGGGTGGGAATCACATATGGGTATTTAGAAATCAAACCCCTTCTCTCTGTGTTTCTCATCACTCCTCTTCTCTCGAGTGTGAAATCGCAGAAGCGTCTGTGCGCTGCTGGCGTGGGCTGTGGGGGAGTGTTAACTGTTTTACTTTCTTCACTTGCCGCCTTGAGGAGGATGAGCTGTGGGGCGGGGAGAGGGGGGAGGATTTGTGTAGGACAGCAGAGTCCCAACATAAGAAAAGATCTGAGGAAAAACCTTCACGAGGTTTAAAGGATCAATTTTAATGGCCGCTCTGATGATTCCTTGGAAAGAAAAAAAAGTGTTTTAATGAGAAAAAAAGTATCACTCCTCGCCACACAAAGACACAATTTAGTACCTACATCCTTGGTTAAAGCTGACTGGTTGGTCTTTTTACTTTAATATTCTGGAAATTCAACTTAATTGTGCATAAATATTAGCAAACTAGCCCATTAGCCAAGAGTAAAGCGGTTCATTTCGGAGACGTTAGCGGCAAATGCTCAGTAGTTGATGTGAAGCTTATTTCAAATGTAAATGAACGAATCGTTCTTTAAACTTTGAACGCCCTCTTCTTTACTTTAATGTTTCGTTCTGCTTTCTGCCCTTGCGGGCCGGCATACATAAATATGTCCGGAACGACTGCCACACAAATGTGGCCCATTAACCCTGATGCACACCCTGCAGCGATGTGCGCGTGCGAACCCGCGGCGGCAGAAAACATAAAAAGAAACATGAAAAAAAAAAACAACAACGACAACAATGTGGGGCCATAGAGCAGAGCAGTGTGCAGACAGGCTGTGTGGCGTAGGCAGGCAGAGAAAGGATTGGAGAGACATTTCTGCCAAGAGGATTAGGAACCAGCTGCTGGATAGAAGCGCACGAGGAGGGCCCAGCACCCGCCGCCCATGAAAGCGCTGGAGCCAGCAGCGATGGAAACCCTATTCTCACTGTTTCATTTAGCTCTTGTGCTCTCTCTGCTTTGTGCCTCTCCTCCATCGCTCTCTTCCTCTGTGGTATTTCCTTAATGCACGTCTTGTCACAGGGATTTGGCTCTGTCTGTCAGAGCATGCATTTACTCTATTAATCCATTTTATGTTTTTTTTTTTTTTTTTTTTTTTTTTTTTTTTTTTTTTTCTTTTTTTTTGTTTTTTTTTTTTTTTTTGGTTTGTTTGTTTTTTTTTTTTTTTGATGGGTTGG